>JASAMX010019550.1:0-67210 GCA_030248175.1 Microlaimidae sp. YZB2_3 | reverse complement strand
GCTTCCTTAGGTAAGTCAGGAAGATCGCCACTATAAAGGAATTTTATAATCGGACTACATTCAGAATCTTTTTGTTGAAAATCAAGTAAATTGGAAGGCTTAAGTATTTTATCATCTGAATCATTTAAATTTTTAGATATAGTGTTGCATTCGAAAAGTCGAGATAAACAATCGGCGTTTCCATGCTTTTTACCAGGTTTATAAATAAATTCAAAATCGTATTCTTGAAGGATTAGGCCCCATCGTTGTAAACGTGCGGAGGCATGTTCAGAATAGCCTTTGGCTAAGAAACTTAGTGGTAAATGATCCGAAACTATACGAAATTTTCTTCCAATTAAGTAATAACGAAATTGTTTTAAAGCCCAAATCACTGCTAAGGCTTCTTTTTCAATTGTTGAATAATTTTTTTCGTGTTTTAATAAAGTACGTGAAATAAAAGAAATGGGATGTTCAAAACCTAATTCGTCTTCTTGGCTTAAAACGGCTCCCAAACCAACACCAGAGGCATCGGTTTGTAATATAAACGGTTTGTTTTTAAAATCAGGAAATTTTAAAACAGGAGCTTTAATCAATGCTTCTTGTAATTTAAGAAATGCATCTGAGCATTCCTTTGACCATGAAAATTTTGTATCCTTTCTTAATAAATTTGTTAAAGGTGATGCGACGTTAGCATAAAATGGGATAAAGCGACGATAATAAGAGGTTAAACCTAAATACGTACGGACTTCACCAACATTTTTAGGTATAGGAAATTTTAAAACAGCATCTACTTTATTGGGAGTCGGAAGTAAACCCTCAGAACTCACAGTGTGTCCCAAAAATTCAACTTTACTTAGTCCAAATTGACATTTTGAAGGTTTTAATTTTAAATTATGAGTGCGAAATCTTTCAAGTACCAATTTTAGATCGCAAATATGTTGATCAAATGTTGAACTATAAATAAATATATCATCAATGTAAACTAAACAATTTTGGTAGTTTAACCCCGATAGTACTATTTCTAAAGCGCGTTGAAAGAAACTAGGTGAATTTGCTAAACCAAAACATACGCGATTAAATTCATAAAGACCTGCGAAGCAAATAAAAGCGGTTTTTTCTCTAGATTCCTCCGTAATACCAAATTGCCAGAAAGCGCTACGGAGGTCTAAAGCGGAAAAGAATCGTGCATTCCCAATACTATGAAGTAATTCGTCAATGCGTGGTAAGGGGTGGGAATCCTTTTTAGTAATAGCATTAACTTTTCGAAAGTCTATACAAAATCTTAAATCACCAGATTTCTTTTTGACTAATAAAATGGGACTAGCCCATGGGCTATAAGACGGCCGAATTACATTTTGTTTTAACATTTCATCAATGTGTTCCAAAACTATAGCTTTTTGTGATTCCGGTATTCTGTAAGGACGTTGTCTTATTGGAGGGTTATTACCTACATCTATGTTCATTTCAATAATATTACTAAAACCAAGATCAAACTCATGTTGTGAAAAACAGTCATTATATTCATCTAGTATTTGCCATAATTGTTCTTTTTGAAATTCTGATAAAATAGAGTTTTCAAAAGAAAATTGTTCTTTTGCTTTTAAAAGATTTTTATTTTTGTTTTCTTCCGAAAGAGTATTAATAATATTATGCATGGGCAGCTGATTAGGGCACCAATTTTGTGCGTAAGTATGAAATGTTTCAGCAGGAATAGCTGTTGCAAGAGAAATTGCTTTACATAAAATTATAGGCTTGTACGTTGGATTGCTAATAATAAGGAAAATTTGATTAGCAATACTTTGAACCGAACGTGGGCAAAATAAACCGAATTCCTCAAAAACTCTATCTTTTGGTTCTATCAAAACAATTTCGTCGGTGAAATTACTGTGTGATTTCAAAGAGCATAAGACTATTTGAGATGTCATTGGTAATATTATCGTATCATTATCAAGCAAAACTTTTGACTCAAAACAGTTTTTATCAAAATTTAAATTTGAGTTAACAACATTCAAATTTAGAAATTTTGAATTCTGCGTATTTTCAGTATTTTCACCAAAAGAAATTGTTTGATTTTGATAATTAATTGTAATGGGTGGGAGCACTTTTAATAAATCAATTCCCACTAAGCACTCATAAGGACAAATATTATCCGGAGTAACAAAAAATTTATGTTTAAGGGCAACAGATCCAATAGTAAATTGAACGGTTACATGACCTAAGAGTGGCATAGGCCCAGCCATTGTGACTGCGGCTTGCACTAAAGGATCTTTAATTGGTGTTAATTTAAGAGTACTAGAAATACGAGAAGGTATTAAACTAAGTGCGGCACCCGTGTCCAACAAAGCGCTAACTTTTACATTATTTAAATACGCTGGGAATTGAGAAGCTGATACTGATGTTAAAGAATTTACATCAAAATCCAAAACGTTGACTGTAGTATTAAATTGATTTGGCACTTCCTCAAAAATTGTGGAAAAACTAATTGGTTGCAATAAAGCTTTTAAATTTTCTTTTTGTATCTTATACCTTTGACCGATTTTATCGAAAAACACAATATCATTAGGTATTTGAAAAATTATATCATTTCCAATTACGATTTTAATATCATAATCTATATCCGAATCTTGTATAACCAAAAACAACTGATTAATTTGAGAATTAACTAAATTCGAAAACGTTATAGTATAATAATTTGAACCTACAGGATACAAAATTACGTTATTAGAGAGAAATGAATTTGTAAATGAAGGAAATAAAACTTTGTTGATTGGAGACTCACGTATACAGACATAAGAAAAATAACAAAATGGATCAACATTTACTATTGCCATCGTACCGTCAAATTTTGCTTTAAAATAAATATCGGAAAAATTAGGAATATAATTATTGTTATCGTTAGATTCTACATTATGTACACAAAAATTTGGAAACATTAACATATTAATACGCGGAGCAGTTTCTAAATTTATAGGACTAATGGTCTGCTGACAATCGTTTTGATTACTATCTTGTAGAATTTCGGAATATACGGAACTCATTTGGTGTTCATTAATAGTGATTTGATCTAATGCGATTTCTGGGGTTTGGGCAGGTTGTACCTCGGAATTATTGTTTCGATTTGAACTGAAATTTTGAAATCTTTTTGATATAGATTGCGTAATTAAGTTTATTTGAGGGGTAATTTGAAAATTAGGAAAATTTATTTTATTGAATTTTTGTTTAACAAATGGTTGAAACATTTTGAAGAAGGTTTTTATGGTTACGAAAAGACAAACAAAAAATACCCAAATTTGCCAAAAACTAAAATTTAAGCCCGTAAGGAAACCAAAGAAACCTTTTGAGAAAATACCTCCTATTACTTTATTTAAATTTTGGGAATCTCCCATATCAGACCGAACACCTAAAGCGGTAAATATGCGATTGTGTATACGAACTGTAGCAGCAAAATCAGAAAGCGTATTATGTGTCCGAATTTCGGACCAACCATACATTACAAGTTCATGAAAAACAGTTATAGGAGCAAAAATAGGCATACTAAAATTAACATGAATAAATGGTAAAATTGGAATAGGTTTCCCTCCAAAAGGTCGTTTAATTATACCACTTTTTTGATAAATAAAAGTATTATTTCTTAGTTGTAAAGGGATCTCGTTAACTAAAGAGCAATCCTCTGGTGTAAATTCGTGTTGTATTAAATTAGTTAAAGGGTTTAGAAAACCTTTGTTTTTAATTTTATTAAAATTAAATTCTATGGGAATTTCATGACTACACGTCGAATTCATAGGCAAAAATTTAATGTTGGTAGCAGATAATTCCTCACAAGGCCATACTTCAATAATTTTAGACGTTGCCTTTGCAAAAATATTACTACGTTGCAATAATTCACGAAGTGCCTCAGTAGGGTTTGCTAATATAGAAGCAATTAGTAGATTTACAACAGAATTCATAGCATGACAAGTAGTTTGCATTGAATGCGCAAAAGCTAGTCTTAAAGCCCGGTCAGAATTAGTTACGACAGCTTGAAGCTGACTTGCTAATTGATCACTCATTACTACACCGTTATTATTTGTTTTAAAATTACGCTTAAGACTATTTATATTTCTTTTATCTCTAGAATTATGATTTAAGTACGAGAAATACGAGAAAACATCGGATGACAATGCGTTACGACGAATTCTTCCCAAAATGATAAACGCAATCCCTTGGTCGCTAATAGTAAGAATTTCACGATCACATGATCTGATTGTTTTGTGTGAATTTGTTGTTAAGGCTAGTTCACCATTAGCGGCCAAGTAATTGTTTCCCATTTTGTGAAAATTTAAACTTCTAAATGAAATATATTCACATTTAGCCTTAAGCTCAGGTGTCCACGACAAAAATTCTCCTGTCTCTAGACTACATGTACCGCGAAAATATGAACACTTAATCGCATCACTAAGTCCACTTTGAAAGTAAGCCATGTCATGGCGTTTATAAATATTAGTTTTATATAAATATGCGTTAGTAACTTGAAAAGTTTTCCATTTGCAACAATCCCATAAAGGGCCTGGGTACTGCCAATTTAATTTGTTTTTTGTTTGCCAAAGATCTTTATGAAATTCTAAATCTTGGTTTTTATATTTTTTATATTTTATCATTCTTTCGCATGTTTCTGCGTCGACAATTTCGTTTATTGTCGTTTCTTCTTTTAAACGTTCATCATTAAAAAAGTATGTAAACGTTTTAATTTTGCGAGTCACAATTTTGCAAACCCAAGCTGAAGTTTTATACTCAATTATATTACGTTTAAAAAGTTTAAGAGTTACATTTTCAACATCCACAGCTAACCCACTATGAATATTGTTGCACGGAATATTATCTGGCAATTGCCACATTATTTTACCTTTTGTTGTTTGGCATAATAGTGGATTTGGTGATGGAATTTTTGTATGCGAAATACGAGTAAAACATAATAAAAGACACGCGAAATATATGAAATTTAAGGAAAAAGGACATGTAAATAATGAAGAAAGCGATAATAGTGATTTAGAGCAATGAGAAACATTGTTAGTTTTTGATAAATTAAGTAATGAATTACTATTTTTTGAATTATCGCTGTTTTCATTCTTTAAATCATCACAATAAATTAAAGGATAACTACTTACAGTTTCGAGACCTTCGGTAGATTGAGAAAGTTTTCCTTTCGGAGAAATAATAGGCGGTAAATTGGTGAAAATATACGGTAAATATAAATCTAAATAATCAAGAGATTTAATATTGTAATCAAATAAATTCAAAGATTCTTTAGAATAGTTTAAGGAAGATGAAAAGGAGTCGTCAGATCCGATTGTTGATCCAATAAAAAATTTAGGAGATTTTTCTAAAAATAATTTTATTTCTTTTTCAATGAAACAATGTGGTTTTAATTTAAAAGAACTATTTAAAACTTCTGGTTTTTCAAAATCGTTTTTATAACTGTTTTCTGAGAAATCGTATTTTAACTCATTATTTTGGATTAAATTGAACCCTAGTTTTTCTGAAGTTTTAATAGCATTACTTTCGTTTTCTTTAAGAGATTTATGACGACAATTTACACAGGTTGAAACACACAACATATTTATACCAATTTGGATTGGTTGACATAATTTCTCTACAATATCGACTTCGGTAAATTGAAACTCTCGCGTTGATTCTTTGTTTGCAAGACTTGGTGTTTCTTTAGGAAGTACTGTACAATTTACCTGGGCCGTATTTATTGTAGATTCTATATTATTAGGTAAACAGGATTCAACTTTTAAATCTGACGATTGGGTCGAAATATTTTCCCCGGTTGGTTTGGTATATGGAAAGTTACAAGAATTTATATAAGAATTTTGCGCAGTATTTTGATTATTTTGGGAATTTGGATTAAAAACGGTTTGATTTGCATTGTTTCTATTTCGATTGAAATTATAACTTTTAAGAGTGGGGTTTTGAAATTGATTTTGATTATTTTGAGAAGCCACGGAATTACGACATTGATTTGCATAATGTCCGTATTGTAGACATTTAAAACATTGAACCGATCGTTGATACTGTTGAAAACTGTTAGCTCCAAAACTTCTTGGAGCATATGAGTTAAAATTACGCGCAACGCGATTAGATGAGAAATAACGAACGCCATTATTTTGAATACGTGGATTATAGGAAAAATTCTGTCCAAGATATGGCCCAAAATTTCTCCCTCTAGAAGCATTAAAATTAAAATTTCTCTGAGGAGAATTATAATTAAATCTAGGACTAGAAATACGAGAATGAAAATTTTGAGGCTTTGAAGATTGCACTAAATTATTTAAATTAATTTCGGAAAAATTTGAAACGTTTTGTCCAAATAAATTATTTATCTGAACGTTTTTGGCGATTTGGTTGGACTCAAAACTCTGTGCCAGCTCCAAAGCCTCCTCATATGTTTTTGGTCTAAACAAATAAACCTGTTCCCTAAGGCTTGGCTTTAGCTTATCTATAAAGAAAGTAAAAAGAACAGATTTGCGTCCTTCATGGTTTAAAGATGGAAAAGCGCTGGCGGCCAGATGCTCTAAAGCACATGCGAATTCTACGACGCTCTCATTATCTTTTTGTGAGCGGTGTTGCAATTGAATAGCTTTTGAACGCGGTTCTCCCTTTGATTCGAATTTTTCAAAAAGAGCCGATTTTACAGACTTATAGGATGATTTTTGCTCTTCAGGCAAAGATTTATAAGCATGTTTCGCGACACCTGTTAAATGTAACCTTAATTGTAAGAGCATATCTTCCGGTGTGATCCACCGATTTGCAAGAGCAACATCTTCAAATTCCTCAAAAAAATCTTTAATTGATTTATCCGAAGATGCTCCAGAAAATTTTTCGATTTCAACACTACGCAAACTATTTACAATCATACTAGTTGCATTTAGAGATTGGTTAGTTTCATTAAGATTTTCACGATGTAAACGCAAACCTTCCTGAACTTCTTTAGTTAATTTTTCCATATCACGATTTAAAGTTCTTAAATCACGTTCTGATACGGATTTTTGAAGTTCAGTCATTTTATATTATAAAAACCGTAAGAAAATCGAGTAACCGAGACGCTCTGCTACCAAAATGTGAAAGCCTGATTTGATTGATTAGCAAGAGTGCGCAATGGATTTGTGTAATTTGAGAAACTCAATCAAATCGAGCCCACACAGGAACTCTGACCTTTGTAGAAATAATATATAATATTTTTTTTTTTAAGTACGCGAAATACAAGAAACCTTTTTTTTTTTTTTTTTTTGAATTATTTAAAATTCAAACTCTTTTTAAATAATAATAAAGTACGTGAAATACAAGAAACTCTTTTGAATTATTTAAAATTCAAACTCTTTTTAAATAATAATAAAGTACGTGAAATACAAGAAACTCTTTTGAATTATTTAAAATTCAAACTCTTTTTAAATAATAATAAAGTACGTGAAATACAAGAAACTCTTTTGAATTATTTAAAATTCAAACTCTTTTTAAATAATAATAAAGTACGTGAAATACAAGAAACTCTTTTGAATTATTTAAAATTCAAACTCTTTTTAAATAATAATAAAGTACGTGAAATACAAGAAACTCTTTTGAATTATTTAAAATTCAAACTCTTTTTAAATAATAATAATGTACGTGAAATACAAGAAACTCTTTTTGAATTATTTAAAATTCAGACTCTTTTTAAATAATAATAAAGTACGTGAAATACAAGAAACTCTTTTGAATTATTTAAAATTCAAACTCTTTTTAAATAATAATAATGTACGTGAAATACAAGAAACTCTTTTTGAATTATTTAAAATTCAGACTCTTTTAAGTAATAATAAAGTACGTGAAATACAAGAAACTCTTTTTGAATTAAAATGTAAAATAAACGCGAAATTTAATTACTTACTTTATTTCGTATAAAATAACTTTTATAATTTTGATCGGACAACAAATTGAGAAACGGTACGAGAAATACGAGAAATTATAACAAAATATTTTCAGAGATCTGGTTGTTAAAAAAAAAATCAGAAATCACAAAAATAATACTTTTAACAAATTCAAAAATTTCAAAAAAATTCAAAACTTTAAAAGAAATCCTAACCGGATAAAATTAATTTCAAATAAAACTTTTCTCAAATAAAAATTAGCGCTCAAATAAAATTTTCGGCCTTTTCTCAAATAAAACTTTGCGCTTTAAAACTTTTGCCTAGCTAGGTCTTATAAAAAAAATCAATTTTCAAAAATTCTTTTATAACCGCGGGTCGCGTGTTCTGACGCTCCAGAATCTCCGACTGCAAAATTTCTTTACAGTATTCTGCTTAAATACAGTCGGCTTTGTAAAAGAACGTTCGTCAAAACAACAAAACACCCACATTTTTAGACTTTAGGTTTTATACAATTATTTCTTAAAACTCTGAAACATTGCCAATAAATTTATCGTCGGCTATTGGGCAAGCCATAAGCATTCAATGACATGAATGGCTAGTTTTGAAAATATGGCATACATTAATTATTTTCGAGTCGCAAGTGAACTGTAGCAGATGTTAAATACCATCCACATGATTTTAGCTTAATCTTGATAAAATGTGCTTTTTGCCTTTGGAATAATTTAAACAAGTTTTTGTAAAAATTATGATTCAATTTAAGAATTTTATGTTTTGACTAAGGATTTTCCCGAAATCTTTGAAATAAAACACAATTTTAATACAATAAATGGAAAATAAAAATCAAATCAAATCAAATAAAATTACAATTTAATAATTTTTGCAGTCATATTACATTTTGAAAATAGAGCCAAAAAGTGCTATTAGAAAACTTATTTGAAACTTCAAATTTAGTAATTTAGCAGTCCATCCAGAATCTCTATGAATCAATATTTTTTATTCCAAAAGTGGCTACCTCAAAGTTCACATCACATTGCATTGATATAACTTAAAAGATTTTTTGTTTACAAAAACAGTTTGGAGCTGAATGCCCTTTTTAAATTTAAGACACTCTTAAAACATATATATTTATTAGAAAATTTTTGTTAGATAGTTAGATCTTCAATAACAAGTATAAATTGCTGTAATAATACTAACAGCTATAATTAAGTCAAAATTAAATAAAAACGGTTAAGTCCCATACGTGTACCAATTATCGATTTGACTGATTGAAAAAAAAATATGCATGTGAAACATTTCGATACCCCAAATCGGACTTGTAGACCTCAATTTTATGGTTATTGTTTTGATTTAAGTCTTCTGTAAAAAGTTATGACCACATTTAAGCCCAAAAATTGCCTATTTTTGGTATGTACAATTTATGTTGTGAAGAAAAAAATTTTGTTAAGCACCAAAATGTAATAAAAACTATATTTTTACATTGCTAAAAGTGTGAAGAATCTAAAAATATCTAAAAAAAATAAAAAATTCGTTGGTCACATGGACCCCCAAAAACATAGACAACAATTTTTTGTTTGGCTTTAAAAGCTCATTTAAACTTATTTTTGCTAATATTAGTTATCCTAAGCCTAAGAAAAACCTAAAAATCAAGCTAAATCGTATTTTGACATATTTTTTATTTGATTATATGTTTTTGACAAATTTTCATTTTTTTAAGAATTGAAATTTAGACCATTTTTAACAGGTTGTCATACAAAAATGATAGACACCAGAAAAAAATTTTGAACTATATTCGAAGCTCCCAGACTTTGGGCAATTTGAAACTAATACTTTTAAGTTATTTAAAACTAAATAAAAATTTTTCCTTAACAGCATAAAGTGTACATACCAAAAATAGGCAATTTTTAGGCTTAAATGGGCTCATAACTTTTTACGGAAGACTTTAATCGTAAAAATAACCTCAAAAATGATGTCTACGTGTCCGATTTAGGGTATACAAGTGTTCTATATGCGTATTTTATTTTTCGATAGGTCAAACTGATAATTGGTACACGTATGGGACTTGTACTATAAAAAACAACTCAAAACTTTTTTTAAACTCTCGTCTTAAACAGTTTGACTTTAAAAATCATGTCTCTAAATATGTCATCTTCAGAAAACGCGTTTTTTTGGGGGTGCGATTTTTAGAGCTTAGCTTTAAAAAATAATTTTTTTTTTACAGTTTCAATAAATTTAATATCTCGCCTTTAAAAAATTCCTCTTTTAAACACTTTATCTCGTCTTTTTATTTATTGTTGTTCTGATCAAGATTTTGCATGCGCAATATTGCAAATTACTGCACGCAATTATTGCATTAAGTAATTTATTGATTAAAACTATAGATAAAAAACCATCTTTTTCCAAAGCCAAACCCAAAAATCAAGCAAGAAGCTAAAATAGGACTACCATATCCAAGGATAGGATTATAGTGGTCCTTGAACAATGGAGTATGGAGTATAACTTGTTTTGATCACAATACAACTTCTTGTTTCAATCAACAACCTTAATGGTTTTTTTAAGTCAGTCATTGTGGTAAACTGTTAAAAAACTTTTTGACTGATACAAAAAAATTTTTCTAACATATTTTTTCTTATTGATCTTAAAATTGTTTTATATCATAAATTTTAGTCCATCCCGTTTGGGGGGGGCCGAAGGGTCCATTTGGGGGGGGCGTGCCCCCCTGGCCCTACTTCTGGCTAGGCCCCTGCCTAGGGGTAACGTTAAAACATTACAACATTACGATTGTAACAAGATGCCGATGGCGATCGTCTTTCAAGCCTAAACAGACAAGGTCCAAATTAAGAAACAAGGCATTTTGATCTTTTTAAAATAACCACGGGTTGAGTCTTTTGGAGCAATGGGTTCCTTGTTAGATTCAGAAAAATTAGGCAATTCCAAATCGGTTTAAACACAAATATCAGCTTTTGATAAAATATTTTCAGTTCTTGAAGGTTTCTTGAAGGTTTCTGGAAGACATTTCTTGAAGGTTCATATGAGGGATCAAATTGTTTGCTGATCACGTATATCATGTTTGCAGATATATGAATCACGTACCAATAATAACACATGTAATTTAAAAAACAGTCTTGGAAATTTTTGCAAATGGGCAAAAAAGTAGCAGCTAAATGTGGCTGTCGCTAAATGCAATGTCTTGTCAGTTGAAATTTATTTATTCCAGAAAAAAAACGTACTCATTGTCAGGAATAAAAATCGCACTCAAAAAATGAGCTATCTCGAATACAACATGTTAAAAGACGTAGTGCAAAAGACAAAACTTCCATACACCGTTGTTCTCGGCACCATCTTAGCTATTAGCAAATAATTTTTGGTAGAGTAGAAAGAGAATCTGAATAAAGCAAACAAATTTTTGGAAGCATACATCACATAATTTAATAGTAAAATTCCTGTGCAAAACATTTTTATTTTATGTAATTTATTTAGATTAAACTTAAAAGCAGTTAAAGTTACATTTTAAGTCATCCTGAAACGACTCGAAAGCCAGAGTCAGTCGACATAGGACTGATAGGAGCCAGTATTGAAATAACATTTCAAAGAAGAGAAGCGGCAGTTTCTTGCTGCTTCTAAACATACTAAGGTCGGGTTGATCTTTTCGTAGCTGCCTTTCATTACCAATAAGCAGATAGGCAAGCGTATCAGTTCGGTAGGGCTACGTCGCATTTCCTCAGAAAAATAGTCTCGATTCCCCATAAGAGTCTCGATTCCCCAGACATTCCTATTTCCCCAGAAGCCATTCCCATTTCCCCAGAAGCCGTTCTTATTTCCCCAGAAGCCGTTCTTATTTCCCCAGAAGCCATTCCCATTTCCCCAGTAAGCAATCGCAATTCCCCAGTAAGAAAATCCCTCGAAAAGGTCTCGATTCCCCAGATAAATTTAGCAGTAGCAGAAGGTTCCAGGAAATTTCGTCTTTTACATTACGTTTTTCAACATCTCGTCTTCTACAACTCGTCTTCGAAAAGCTTGTCTTTTAAACATCTTGTTTTCGGAAAACTCGTCTTTTGGATGCGATTTCGTAAACATACTTTTTAAAGGAAAAGTTTATTGTATTTTGCGACTTAAGTTGAACAATGGATTGAAAAATTTTTTCCTAAGCCTAAGCAAAACCCAAAAATCAAGCTAAATATTACCATGATAAACTTTTATATTTAATGATTTGTTTCAAAAAACTGCGAGCCTAAGCCTAAGCGAAACCTAATAATTAAGCAAAACTTTGTATTTAATAGTGTGCTTTTTGAATTAAAAAGTGAAAACCTTTTTCTTGTTAAATGTTTTATTATTTGTATTAAGCACAATTTTATGATAATTATGCTTGTTTTATTCCTTATGCCTTATTTTAGTATTGCAAAGCCCCTGAAATATTGTTTAGCAATAAAATTTAAGAAGAACTTGAAAAAAATACTTAGAAGCAATAAAAACCATCTAGTATAACAATAAAACAAAAGTTATAACAAAAATAGTAAAAAAAGTGTTAAAGAAAAACAATGATTCTGAATATGCAACGCCAACTTTGTAAGATGTGTTTCTGGGGAATCGAGACCGCTTTCTGGGGAATCCAGACCGCGTTCTGGGGAATCGAAACCGCTTTCTGGGGAATCGAGACCGCGTTATGGGGAATCGAGACCGCGTTCTGGGGAATTAAGACGGAATTAGGACTAAAAATTTTCTGAGGAAATAGGACTACTGGGGAATTGCGACTGACCCGTTCGGTAGGCAAATATAAAACTTTGTAATGCAAGCCAGCATTGGTAATTGAATGGAATAGCATGCCATAGTAATGGACTGTTTTCTAATTTTAGAGGCGCTTTTTCAGACAATGGTGTCGGTATCTATAGCAATATTACATAACGATATATGATAATTATAGCAACTTTATCAAAATATATTTTTTATCCCTGCCCCACTTTAATGCAGAACAACCCCTCGGCCTTTTGGCTTTATAGGCGGAGATAGGGATCTTCGCCTCCTCACCAGTGCATTCACTCAAACCTAACATAGGAACACTGTCGTGCCCAGTGCGTCTCACATGGCGATGAAATAAGCTAGTGGGCCGGTCTGACATATCTTTAAGCTTATTGTTAACTTTTTCCAAGTCATAACTGAGATAGCAACATTGAACTGCTCCTTTAAAATTTGATATTAACTCCATTTTTGCAATCTGAGAATTGAACTGCCTGAGCCGGTGACGCCCACCTATCTGCATAATTTTTTGGAAAGCAAGCTTTATCAGTGTTTACAACCTCAATCAATATATCTGTCAACAAACAAGCCGCTCATTTCCAGGAAATGTTTTTTAAAGCACCATTTATTAACTGCCCCCTAACAGTCCAGATTAAATCCTTTCACACTGCACAAAATGTTCTAAGCAACCGTCCTTGTGAAGACTTTGGGAGGTCATTGTCTGATATATTGGCTCCATTTAGTCTTAGTAGTATTAAATCTAGTTTTAAATTATTAGTCATGCAGGCCAAAAACTTGTTTGCTCTACTAAGTAGGGATCTTAGTTTGTGACAGCTTACAAATATATGATCTAATTTCTCTCTCTATTGAATTATATGGTACTGTATTTTTGCATAAAGGGCACATTTTAAGATTATTTGGGTGACCCAAAAAGGTACCATAAAACCCATATTTGAATGCAATAATCTTATGCCTAAGTCTCTATATTTAATAGGTATATCAATATTGTAGATTTCACCGTAGGCTACCATCCATTTTATGTTAGAATATCCTGGTTCTTTTTTAATTCCAGGCTCCCTTCCAGGTTCAGTCAGCATTTGGTATACAGTCTTTGAGCACGCTTTTGACCATTTGAAGTTTTCGTTTGATCTATTAACAAAAAGATACATGTCACGTACTCTAATTAATTCTGGTGGTGGGTTCAGAGTATGTAAGAAGGAAGGGCTAGCCCCCTTTCTGGCTATTTTATTTAGTGTGAACCCCAAAAAATAACTAAGTAGTCCAAACCATTGAGATCGTTTTTGGGGATATTGATCCTCAAACGAATATTTTTTTAGTATTCCTCCCCAAACACTTTGACTGCGCAAATATACATCTGGTAAATTTAACCCTCCTGCAAAGAACTGGCGTCTCATAACCTCCCAAGGTGGCCCTTCTCCAGCCCCCCATGAAAATCGCGCAAAAAGTTATTTTGTATATTTCACAAAAGTCGGTTGATAATTTTGATTTTCCATAAAAACTTAGAGATTTAGCTTTTCTATACTTAATAATGAATTTATTTATACTTTTTTTTTTCGTTTGTTTTTTTATGTGGTGATAGTAGTACATATTTGTGTTTTTTGTTATTAACTGATGGGTATAGTGTTGGTTGGTTTTTTTTTTTTGTATATTGTGTCAGATTGGTTGGTTAGTTTTGTTTTTTTTTTTTTTTTTTTTTGATGTTTTTTTTTTGTTTTTTTTTTATTTCATATGATAGGTTGTCTAATACTATTCTATTTGTAGTATTTATATGGTATAAGCATAAACTAGTAGTTTATTCATATCCTTCTGGTGAGGTGGGTAGTGATCTATATAGTGTGGGGTATATCTTTAGAATTTTATAAAAGTTTAATTTTGATTTAAAAATAAAGGAATAGAAAATGGAAACCTTGTTTGTTCCCCTTGTTATTTGTTTTTTTTTTAAATAGATTATATTTATTTAAAATTTGAAATTTTTGTTTTTATTAATTATTTTTTACCATTTTTTAAAATTTTTTTACAAAATTTAATTTTAATTTTTAATTGGTTTTTTTTAATTGAAAAATTAAGTTTTGAAAATTTTTGTTTTTTTTTATTCTTAATTTTCATGTTGTTTTTAATTTAGAATTTTTTGTGATATTTTTTTGGATTATTTTTTATTTTTTAACTTTGGTTGAATTTAAAAAAAAAAAAATTTTTTTTTATAAATTTTTTTTTGTTTTATTTTATTTGTTTTTTTTTTTTTTTTTTTTTATTTTTTTTTTTAAAATTAGGTTTTTTGTTGAAGTTCTTGTTTTGGAAAATTTTTGGTTTTGTTTTTAGGCCGTGTGCGGTGTGTGTATGTGTGGATTTTTTTTTTTTTTTTTTTTTGGTATTGTTTTTTTGGTTTGTTTTTTTGTTTTAATGCTTAAAATTAAAAGTGTTAAAAAATGAATGCGATTTTTAATTTTCGGAACCCCCCCCCCAAATAGCCCACTAATTTTTTTCAAGTTTTAAAAAAGTTAACCGATTTTCATAGTTAGTGTATTTTAGACCGCAGCATCTGAATAGATCTTCTGGTATAACATTTTTGAGCTTTTTTTTTCTTTTTCTTATGATCAGATAACAGAATTAATATCATACTAAGCATAGTTTATGCATAGTTTAATTCTTCTGTTTTCATCATTTCATTGTGTTTATTTTTTCTTTTTCTATTTTTTTTTTTTTTTTTTTTTAATCAACAACATCAAATCTGCGACTTAATTGCCGCCAATATGAATCACAATTGTAACTAATTATCAATGAACATAGCTATCTGATATGACTTTAAAGGCTCAAAAAGAGCGCTTATTTAAGTCAGTTCCAAAACTCTTCTTGAATGCATCCAAAGAATCGACAGTTACTTGAGATGGGAGTAGATTGTTCCAAGGTGTAACAACCCTATTTGCAAAAGAAAATTTCCTTGCATTAATTCGGCAGTCTTCCATTGCCAATTTAAATGGATGACCACGGGTGGGCTGCAGGTTAAACTTAAAAAAATCATTGGTTTGCAAATTGTTTAAGCAATGTATAATTTTAAAGCACTCATATAAATCAATTTTGTCTCTTCGATCCTTTAATCTTTCTAAACCTAGGTAATTCAGTCTATGTTCATAACCAACAGGTAACAACTTGCATTTATAAAACAAACGCCTAGTGAAATTTTGTTGCACTTTTTCCAAAATGTTTATATCCTTTTGTAAATAAGGGTTCCAAACTGCACTAGCATACTCCAGAATTGGTCTAACATAGGACTTATATGCTCTGAGAAAATTATTTCTAGAGTTTGAGTTGAATGTTCTAAAAATTAGTGATGTCACTCTCATAGCTTTTTTTGCTGTGATTTCACAGTGTTTAGAGAATTTCAGATCATGGGATATATAAACACCTAGGTCACGCACCAATTCTGTAGTTGCAAGTACGTTATTACCAAGCTTATATTTACAAATTAACTCTTTGCTATGATTTCGAATATGAAGAACTTCACATTTGTGATTAGATAACTGCAGTTGCCAGTCTTGTGACCAGCTGTGTATTCTATCTAAATCTTGCTGAAGTCTCAAGGTTTGAATGTGGTAATCTTTAGATGAAGATTTTACAAACAACTTTATATCATCTGCAAAGAGTCTAATTTGTGAGAACTTAACACAATCAACAATATCATTAATATATACCAAGAACAAAAATGGACCTAAAACAGAACCCTGAGGAACTGAACTTCTTACAGGAAATGATTTGGATACTGAGTTATTAATTACAACTTTAATTTCCCGCCCAACTAAAAATTCTTTTATCCATTTTAAAAATTTACCAGAAACACCATATTTTTCTAGCTTATATAACAATTTTTGATGTGACACGGTGTCAAAGGCCTTGGCAAAATCCAAGTAAATGACATCAATTAGAAATTTGTCTTTTAGTGCTAGCGTCCACTCATTAAAAGTTTCCAACAGCTGTGTTATTGTAGAACTTTTTGCCTTAAAACCATGTTGAAACCTTGACAAAATGATATGGAAAAAGACAAGCAGTTCTTCTTTGACAAGCTGTTCCATTAGTTTACAAGAAAAAGATGTAAGTGAAATTGGACGATAATTTTCTTTTAGGCTTTTAGTGCCTTTTTTAAACAGTAAGTTTAATAAAGCTATTTTCCAATCAAGTGGTAATTCTCCAAAATCAAAAGACATCTGAAAGATTATTGCCAAAGGTTCAGCAATAACTTTAGCCAAGCGTTTTAAAAAGTAAGCTGGAAAACAGTCAGGTGTTCGAGACAATTTGTTTGGGAGCTTTTTTAGGGCCTTAAATACCTTTTTTGTGGTAAATACCATGTTGTCCAACTTTCCAATGTTCGGTGGATTAAAATTTGGCAAAGTATTATCATCATCAGTAAAAACAGAAGCAAAATAATTTCCAAAAAGTTCAACTTTTTCAAAGTCTTCAGTTACAAATGTCCCATCATCTCTTTTAATTGGTGGGATAGTTTCTTTTGTTTTGATTTTACTATTAACAAATTTATAAAAATTGTTTAAACCCCCAGAATTTAAAATTTTTGTTTCTTTATTAGTGTTAAAATCTCTAACTTTATTTTTGTATACTTTGCAAATTTTTTTGTACTCTGATCTTGATTTTTCATCAATATTACGCTTACGCCAAAGTTTTTTCTTTTGATTTTGTAGTTTTCTTATTTGTATTGGATATTGTACAATTTTTTTTTTGTTTGTAAATATTTTTTTTCCAGGGACATGTCTATTGATACCTAACAACAAAATATCCTTGAATCTCTGCCAAGCATTTTCTACTGTGCCACATTCCTCAAATAATATTTTCCAGTTGATTGTAGATAAGTATAAACTTAGCATATCATAATCTGCTTTTAAAAAATCAGGTATGTAGTTTTGAATCTTATTTTTAGGACTGTCAAATAATTTAAGATTAATTTCAGATAAAATAGTGTCATGGTCTGATTGTGAAAAGCTGGGCGCAACAGTGACATTATTGAAAATTTCTCTATCGTTTGTAAACAAAAGATCCAGATAATTATTTCCACGAGTTGGTTGTGAAACAAGCTGATACATACCTAGCTCAATAAGAAACTCAAACCAATTATTTTCATTTTGCGTGTTTGAAGTTATTTTATTTGAAGACCAATCTACCCCTGGCAGATTGAAATCTCCAGTAAAGACAATGGTTCCTACAAAGTTTTCTGTCAAGTTCCTGATTAGCTCAAATATTAGATTGTCTTTTTCTTTGCTAGTACTAGGTTCTCTGTAAATACCAATGAATCTCAGTTTAGATGACTTTTGTAGAATAATGTCAACGGCTCCTAGTTCTCTTGCATCGTACTTTTCCTCCATTTCAACTTCAACTACTCTAAAAATATTTTTAATTAATAGGACTACTCCACCTCCTCGTCGCTGCTGTCGATCCCTTCGATAAACATTAAATTCTCTATTTTTTATGATCATTTCATTAGTAGTTGTTTCAGTGAGCCATGTTTCACAAATAAAGCATATGTCAACAAAACTATAGTTAGAATCACCACCTGAAATCAGAACATCAAGCTCGTCTAAGGAGTTAACAAGGCTTCTTGCATTCATATACAAAATTTTTATACTAGGTATAAGCTTTAATTTACTACAGTGATAATTAAGTCGCATAATTTCCTATTTTGAAACATTTAGGGGAGCCTTGAGAGTGATGTCGAACAAAAAGGGATCACCATCAGCAGAATACCGAAGCAAAACCTTTTTGTTCTGCTCTCTAAGCTCCCTAAGTTTGCCAAGCAATTCCTTTTGACAGACTCGCTGTCTTACATAAACTTTATCAAATTTAGTGACCCCTCTTAGTCGTCCTCCTGAACGTACAGCTCTGTTTCTGATATGTTTGTTGACGACCCTAACTTTTAGAAGCCTGGGCCGGTCACCAGCTCTTCCGATACGAAAAAACTCAACAGGAGTGACCTCGCCCAAATCGCCACTGTCAAGAGTCTTTAATAACTCGGTCACATTCTCTTTTTCCCCTTCGTAGGAATCGCTCTCCGGTAGGCCAGATACGACCAGCATTGACTCATGTTCTCTTTGCACCTCCATGCGCTTAAAATAACTGTCAATCATCGGCAGTAGACGATTCAAAACCTTTTCACAGATGGATGCCACTAAGTCAGTATTGACACCAGGAGCTCGCTCTTCCTCCATCCCGGCGAATCTCTTCTCCAACTCCGTTAATTTCATAAATCGTAATGTAGATTTGCGAAAACTAATCGTTTTTGAAAGATTAAAAAGAAATTTTTAAAAACCTCTTTATCTCTTTTTTCAAAAATTTAGCCTTTTTTTATTTTGTAACTCTTGTTTTCACCACTAATTTTTTTTAATGGTTATTTATGATTTTGGCACTAGCAGGATAATTTTATTAAAAGATAAATTCTAAATCATGAACTTTCATCTATATAAAAAATTTCAATTTTGAAAAATATATGCAATTAAATTAAATTTAGTTAATTAGGAGCAATTATTGGGAAATGTACGTTTTTGAGATTAGCATAATTCTCAACCTAGTTACTGAGCCCTAAGTCCCAAGCCTAAGCTTGAATCTAAGCGTTAACTTAAACCATACATGGGCAAGTTGGTGCGTAATGGGGGGGGGGGGTTAAACCCCCAAATTAGGGGGGGGGGGGGGTTAAAATCCGAGAAACGCAAAATACCCATATCGTTTTTTTTTGTGGTGTGCATGTTAACTATATCGTTTTTCATTTTGAAGGAAAAATAGGTAAAAAACGCTAATTTAAGGTCAAAAAGCCCTTTTTATTGCATTTTTGAGCTTTTTATTGCTTAAAACATTCATTTGGACCTCAAAACTTAAGTTTGGAGGCAGTTAGAAGTCATTTTAAAGACATTTTTTCTTTTTTTCAAAATTGGGGGGGGGGGGGGGGGGGGGGTTAACATTGCCTCCCCCCCCACTTGTGAGGGGGGGGGGGGGGGGTTAAACCCCACTTCTCAGAATTGGGGGGGTTAACCCCCCCCCCCCAACCCCCCCCCCCGTGCCCATGTATGACTTAAACCCAATGTAAAACGCATTGGATTTTTAACTCCGTTTTTATTTTTATGCAAAAAACGTTGATTATTGTTAATTTTTTCAAAATCCTTCACAAAATATATTTATTTATTCTTTGATTATATTGATAATTATTTTAGTTTCGCCCAACAAAAATTTACAATTTATAAATTTAACTTCTAAAACTATTCTCCGTTTGAACTTAGCCTTCAGAATGGTTTTCACCCACTTACGTTAAAGTTTTTACCCACTATGTTAAAATTTTCATCCTGGAATTAAGCAAGATATGCCAAGAGAAACAAAGGATGATCAAATTGCCAGTGTAAGCAAAGAATGCGGCTTTACAGCAGAAATTGGCGAAATTGGCTGATTTCGAGGAGAGGTTAGTCAGGATGGAGGAGGAACAAGCTCCTGGTGTTGATACCTAGTTGGTGGCTGCTGTTGGCGAAAGAGTTTTCCAACGTCTAATCCCTATGATAGACAGTTATTTTAAGAGCATGTAGGTCCAAAGAGAAACGAGACAATGCTGGTTGTTTCTGGCCTTCTGGAGAGTGATTCCTATGAAAAGGAAAAAGAAAATGTGGCCGAGTTAATAAAGACTGTGGTTAGTGGTGAGTCCAGTGAGGTCATTCAGCCAGTTGAATCTTTTTGTATTGGAAAAGCTGGTGACCGGCCCCGACTTCTGAAAATAAGAGTTATTAATAAGTATATCAGAAATAGGGCTGTCCGTTAAGGGGGACAATTGAGAGAGGTCACTAAAATTGACAAAGTTTCACTAAATGACGAACAGCGGGACTATCAAAAAGAGTTGCTTGGCAAATTTTGGAAGCTTACAGAGCAAAACAAAAAGGTTTTACTTTGGTATTCTGCCGATGGTGATCCCTTTTTGTTTGACATCACTCTCAAGGCTTTTTTTTTATTGTTGCATTACCTGAAACTTATCTTCCCTGTGCAAACTTATCTAACTTTTACTCTCAAGACTCCTCTAAAAGTTTCAAAATAGGATATTATGCGACCTGATTGCCATAAATTAAAACATTTACCAAGTATAAATATTTTGTGTATGAATGCAAGAAGCCTTGCTAACCCCTAAATGAGCTTGATGTTCTGATTTCAGGTGAAGGTCTTATTTATGGTGCTGTTGACATCCAGCCCAAATTCATAAAGGGAGGTATACACCGTGTTTGTGTATCTGGTGTATACACCCAGTGGCGTGCCCAGGGGAGGGCAGGGGGCCCCCTGTGCCATGCGGGCGGCGTGCCCCCCAAAATCCGGCGAAGCCGGATTTTTTTGTAAGGGGGGACCGTTACGTTTTTTGAATTTTGGGAGAGAAAATTTTTTTCCTTCAAATATTAATACAGAAACTTTCCTGATGCCTTCCAAAAGCATATTAATAGTCAAAAAACCAAATTTTTCCCGCTTTGGGGGTAGTTTAAATTGACAATTTATCTCAGTTTTTCAATTTCAAATTGATTCTGCCACTCAATAGTTAAGGCATACATGTTAAATAAACCTACTATTAACCTTTTATTAACGTATTAAACACATGTTATAAATGGATAGGAATAAAAAACCTTAAATTTTGTTTTAATTATCTGAAATTAAAATTTGTAGTGTATTTTAGCGCCTTAAATTAAAAATTTTCTCCCTGACCCCCCTGACAAGGGGCTCTGCCCCTTGAACCCGCTGGGGGCTCTCGCCCCCCAGACCCCCATTTCTGGGGGCTGCCGCCCCCCAGATCCCCCTCAGGATTAGTATGTACCCCCCACCAGACCGCCCCCCCCAAATGAAATCCTGGGCACGCCACTGTGTACACCGTGTAAACTACAGTATATTTAGAGGCTAGCACAGCACGGTGTTAACTTGTCCAGATTAATTAACACTGTGCTAGCCCCCAAATATACCATAGTTTACATGGTGTATACACTGGATACAAATACATGGTGTATACACCTTTTATACCCCACTTTGTGTATTCCGGCCCTGCTTTATTTGTGAACCGTGGCTCACTGAAACAACTTCAAATGCAATGATTATCAAAAACAGAAAATTTAATGTTTATCGAAAGGATTGACAGCAGCGGCAAAAAGGTGGTGTAGTTCTATTAATAAAATTTTTTTTTAGAGTAGTTGAAATTGAAATTAAAAAAAAAGTATGATGCAATAGAACTAGTAGCGGTTGACATTTTTCCACAGATGACATTTAAACTAAGATTCATTGGTATTTATAGAGAACCTAGTACTAGCAAAGAAAAAGATAACCTAATAATTGAGCTAATTAGGAATTTAACAGAAAACTTTGTTGGAACCATTGTTTTAACTAGAGATTTTAATCTGCCAGGGGTAGACGTAGATTGGTCTTCAGTTAAAATAATTTTAAAGACACAAAATTTAGTTGGTTTGAGTTTTTTATTGAGCTAGGTATATATCAGCTTGTTTCACAACCAACTCGGGAAAATAATTATCTGGACTAATAAAAAGACAAAAAAACACTAATAAAAAGACAAGAATTCTAAATTCAGGGGATTTAAACAATTTTTATAAATTTGTTAATAGTAAAAGTAAAGTAAAACAAAACAAACTATGCCACCAATTAAAAAGGAAAGTGGGACTTTTGTGACTGAAGAGTGAGTTGAACTGTTTGAAAATTAATTTGCTTCTATTTTTATTGATGATGATGACACCTTACCAGATTTTTATCCACCAAATATAGGGAAGTTAAACAACATGGTATTTACCACTAATAAGGTATTTAAAGTCCTAAAAAAGCTCTCAAACAAATTGTCTAGAACACCTGACTGTTTTCCAGCTTACTTTTTAAAACGCTTGGCCAAAGTTATTGCTGAACTTTAGGCAATAATCTTTCAGATGTCTTTTGATTTTGGAGAATATCCACTTGATTAGAAAATAGCTTTATTAAACTTACTGTTTAAAAAAGGCACCACAAGCCTAAAAGAAAATTATTGTTCAATTTCACTTACATCTTTTTCTTGTAAGCTAATGGAGCAGTTTGTTTAAGAAGAACTTCTTGTCTTTTTCCATATCATTTCGTCAAGGTCTCAACATGGTTTTAAAGCAAAAAAGTTCCACAATAACACAGCTGTTATAAACATTTAATGAGTCTGAGTGGACGCAGGCACTAAAAGATAAACTTCTAATTGATGTCATATACTTGGATTTTGCCAAGGCCTTTGACACCGTGTCACATCAAAAATTGGTATATAAGCTAAAAAAATATAGTGTTTCTTGTAAATTTTAAAATGGATAAAATATTTTTTAGTTGGGCGGGATATTAAACTTGTAATTAATGACTCAGTATCCAAATCATTTCCTGTAAAAAGTTCAGTTCCTTAGGGTTCTTTTTTGGGCCCATTTATATTTCTTATATATATTAACGATATTATTGATTGTGTTAAGTCCTCAAAAATTAGGCTTTTTGCAGATGATGATATAAAGTTGTTTGCAAAATCTTCATCTAAAGACTACCACAGTCAAACCTTAAGACTTCAAGAAGATTTAGATAGAATATACAGCTGGTCCAACAACTGGAAATTGCAATTATCAGATCATAAATGTGAAGTTCTTCATATTCAAAATCATAGCAAAGAGTTAATTTGTAAATATAAGCTTGGTAAAAATGTACTTGCAACCCCAGAATTGGTGCGTGACCTAGGTGTTTATATATCTCATTATATGAAATTCCCTAAACACTGTGAAATCACAGAAAAAAAAGCAATGAGAGTGACATCACTAATTTTTAGAACATTTAATTCAAACTCTAGAAATAATCTTCTCAGAGCATATAAGTCCTATGTTAGACCAATTCTGTAGTATGCTAGTGCAGTTCAGTTTGGAACCGTTATTTACAAAAAGATATAAACACTTTGGAAAAAGTGCAACAGAATTTCAGTAGGAGGCTTTTTTATAAATGCAAGTTGCAAACCTGTGCACGGTCTCGAAATGCACTCCCCATTTTATTGGAGGATTTGTCCCCCCTCGTTTTATTGCCCCCCCCCCCTCCCGCCAAAAAATGAAAAAAAGTACTTCTAAAATTATGACGCCATTTTTGACCTATGATGACGCCATCATCCCAAATTTTTTAGTATTTAGACTGTTTCAATGTGTTTTAGCCATTTTAGACCTATTTTTACCTTGTTTTCATTTTTTTGTCCCTTTTCCCTTTTCCTTCTTTTTTCCCTTTTTTTTCTCCTTTTTTTTCTCCCCTGCTTGCCCCCCTGTTTTATTGCCCCCCTCCGTTTTATTGCCACCCCCCCGTTTGAAAAAAGTTGCCCCTCTGTTTTGGAATTTCCCCCCAATAAAACCCGGGGGGGGGGCAGTGCACAGTTCTGCAAGTTGTTACCTGTTGGTTATAAACAAAGACTGGATTACCTAGGTTTAGAAATATTGAAGGACCAAAGAGGCAAAACTGATTTATATGAGTGCTTTAAAATTATACATAGCTTAAACAATTTGCAAGCCAATGATTTTTTTAAAAATTAACCTGCAGCCCACCTGTGGTCATCCCTTTAAGTTGGCTGTTGAAGAATGTCAAATTAATGCAGGGAAATTTTCTTTTGTGAATAGGGTGACTGGTTACACCTTGGAACAATCTACTCCCATCTCAAGTAACTGTTGATTCCTTGGATGCATTCAAAAAAGTTTTAAAACCGACTTAAATAAGCGCTTTTTTGAGCCTTTAAAGTCATTTCAGATAGCTATGTTTGAAAATTAAAGTTTATGTTGGCTGCGATTAAGTTGCAAATTTGATGTTGTTGATAAAAAAAAAGAAAAAGAAAAGAAAAATGAAATGATGATACAGTAGAATTAAACTATGCATAGAGTATGCATAGTAAAATATTAGTTCTGTTATCTGATCATTAAAAAAAATAAAAAGATTATTAGAATTTTGTATTACACAAAAAATTCAACCATAAAACCCCTAGAATTTAAAAAAAGAGATGTTTTTCCTTCTTCTTTTAAAACCATTTGAGTTTTTTTATTTTAAGGTTTAATATTTTTTAGAAGTAAAAAATAAAACACTTAGCACAAGTAAGCAAACTCCTCATTTTTGACCTTACCCCAAAATTTAAGGGGGGGGGTGTCCCAAAATTTTTTTTGCAGTTGCTGAACAGCACCCCAACCAAATACTTTATTTGTAGTGTTTTGATCACTGTCCTCATCCCCTTGTCCATCCAACCGTTTGGGGGAATGCGGTCGCCTCCCCTCCTGACGTCCCTGTGGGCTACCCATACCTTTTAGACAGGTCGGCCATAGGTGTGAACGATCCGGGAAACTAGGAAGGGGGGTGGTTACCCAGGGTAAATCAAATTTTATATTCTAGGAGGAGGTCCCAGGGGGTTTTGGACCCCTCCCTAGCTTTTTAGGGGGGGTCGACCCAAGGTGCGAAATTTTAAAATCTAGAGGGGGGTCAGGTGGGGTCCGGTGTCCAAAGCAAAACAGTTTTAAACCATAATAACTTTAATAATTGTTCTTTTTATAGGATAATACTACATATTATTGAATAAAAAGCGATATTCTGGTGTAAAATAGGTGTAGAAACATGAATATGTGTTAAAAATTCACGTTTTTGGAAGAAAATTTAGTATAAAAAAAGTACCTAAAATTTTCCTGAGGGAGGGTCAGATTTTAAATTCTAGAGGGGATCAGTGGTAAAAAATTCGGAAATTTGGGGGGAGGGCCCCCCTAGATGAAAATCTAGGGGGGCAGGGGGGGGTCCCAAAATTTTGAGGCTGGGGGGGGGTGGACCCCACCCTGCCCCCCCCTTTCTCACCTATGAGGTCGGCCGTTTTGAGATTTGGGGGGTATAACCCCTGTGGTACCCACGTAATAATATTTTAATTTAACCTTTAATATTTTAGTTTTTTTAAACCGTTAAACAAAATAGTCTAAATTAACAATACCCTTTTTTGTTTATCAAAATAATGTTATTTCTCTGCTTTACATCTTCATTCTATTCTCTCGTTTCAGTGTTAGCATTAAAAGTAAAAGTGTTGTATTCATTGTGATCACAGACGCTTGGAGTTTGTGTATCTAACGGTTTTGTGAGTTTTGTTTAGCTGGAAATATATGACGCATTTTATAAGACGTCTGCTATAGCACATGTGTTTTATATTGCACTGGTGTCCAACGTGTTTATCTTTAATTTTTAGTATTTTAGATTTGAATGATATTTTAAAAATTAAAGAAACTAAAAAATATCTGACAAAATGGAGCCTAAATTAAATTGGCTAGATCTTGTGGTAATCGTGTTGTATTTTTTTCTTGTGCTGGCCACTGGATTTTATGTAAGAACAATTTTATGGCAAATAAGATTTTATGTTTGTTATGTGTATTATAATTATTTAATTTTAACCAAGTAAAGTTAAAAAATTTTTTTCTGCTTAAATTTATTTAGTCTTGGTCGTAGTCAGGTCGAGGAGGAAATAGAGAACGCTCCTTGTTAAGCATAAGATAAAACATCGGCGGTGGGCAGCCTCTTGGATTTGGGGGATATCAAACCCTCCAAATTTGGGGGGAATACCAGACCCTCGAAATTCGGTGGTATCCCAAAATTTTTTTAGTATACCTCAACTCAAATACATCATTTTTAGCGTTTTTAGTACTGGATGGGACCCCCCAAATTTTAGGGGGGTGTCTGGGGTACCCTTAAATTTAGTGGAGGGAAGTGTCAGCAGTAATCGGGATTTTCAGGGGTATAACCAAAGGCCTCAACCCCCCTCTCCCTCCTCGCCCACCCATGGGATGGAATGCAAATATTTTTGAACATGTATGGTGTTCATTGCAGTTTTCCGCTTTTGCACAATCCTGGATATAATCATAATTTATCAGTGCTAAAACAATTTGCTTGCTATTTTAAACAATTGTTTAGCCATCATAATCATAGATGAACACGGTCACCGAAGGCGAAGCTAGGGGGGTGTTTACCCCAGGCAGGGGCGTAGCCAGGATTTCGGAATAAGGGGGGGGTTGTACTCCATACAAATTTTTCAAAAGGGGGGGGAGGTTGTAGGAGGTTGTACTCCAATTTTTCAAAATACGCTAAAAAAGACATTAAAAAGGGTAAAAACTAGCCTTGAAAAATGCTCTAAGAATAGAGTAGGAAAAAGGGGCGATTTTTCCCTGGGCGTATGTTTAGACAGAAAAGATGTAGACTAGTCTGAGATGGACATTATGTGGACTATAGGAAATTTGCATTTGATTTGGCCAGCTGCTCACTAAATAAAAATTTCTACGATATGATAATGATTTGTTTATACATTGATCTAATCACACAGCACTGTTGCATTTTTTTTAGTTTGATGAAATGTCAATTGAAATAATCATACTCACAGCAATCTTTGACAAACGCGAAATCGCCACTTTTTCAATTAGAAGGTTATATTTGTATGTTAAGAAACAACTATAAATTTGAAAAAGTGGCGATTTCGCACTTGTCAAAGATTACTGTAAGTATGATTTTTTCAATTGACATTTCATCAAACTAAAAAAAATGCAACAGGCTGCTGCATCAATGTATAAACAAATCATTTATCATATCGTAAAATTTTTTTATTTAGTGAGCAGCTGGCCTCGAATGCGAATTTCCACATAGTCATCTCGTACTCTTTTCTGTCTAAACATACGCCCAAAAAGAGTCGCTTTTATCTGCTATTCTTAGAGCATTTTTCAAGGCTAGTCTACCACTTTTTTGCATTAAATTAAAAAATAGCCTAATAAACTATAGTTTTAGCTGCGCAATGACATATGTTTATAATCATTCCGTTGCCGAGATAAAATAAAAAATAATAAAAAGAAGAAGATGAATTTAAATTACAAAATTAACCTACGTTGTTTAATTATAGTTAGTGCGGTGCAGTTGCGCTCCAGACAAAGTTGGCGCGATGCCGTGCGCCAATGATTGCAATTATAATTTTTAAAGTAAAAATAATAATAATAATAATAAGATGATGAACATGAATAACAAAATTTACTCACGTTGTCTAAGTATAGTTGGCGCGGTGCCCTGGGTTAAATTGCAGTTGGAGCCCCGCATCACCGATGATTACCGGCGCGTGGCGCTCCCGCGCCACCGACGCTTATTATTATTTTTTAATAAATAAAACTTTGAATGAATTTTGTCATCAGTAATGCAAGAATTAAAAAAAGTACTCTGTTGTTTTTGCCGTTTTCCGCGCGGTTGAAGCAGATGGCGCTGGGAACTGGCGCCGTTTCTGCCACCAATTAAAACCGGTCTGCTATTTTTGTGCGGTTTTTATGAGGGGATGTTGGTTGTGTGCTCTGTACAATCCTTATTGTTGCCAAAAGGCTGTAATTTTGCGGTTGGGATTTTTTATTTGTCTATTTTTCAATTTTTTTATTTTTATCAATAAATCGATAACAAGGACCTAAATGAAAAAAGTGCTTCCTAAGAAAGTTGCGTAATTCCTTCTACTTTCTAATGAGCCCATGTTTATTTTTGAACCATCAGTAACGAATGAGGAATATCGTTTTTAAGGATGAAGCATTGGAATAATAATAATAAGAAGAAGAAGAAGAAGAAGGTTCTGAATTTCAAAATTTACCCACGTTCTCTAATAATGGTTGGCGCGGCGCCACGGGGCTAAATCACCCCATGGCGCTTCTGCGCCACCCATGATTATTTGCGCTTCACGCCAAGTGATTCTTTTTGCTGTTATTTGCATTGTTTTTTTTAAGTTAAACTTGAAACATTTTAGGTTTAAAAAGTTATAACATTAAAAATCGTGCGACAGCACGAAAAAATTTTCGAAAATTGTCTTTGACATTTATTAAAAACCACTTAAAAGTTGTAAAAAGGTATAATAAGTGTCGAGCGCTGAGCTAAGCGAAGCGCGAGAAAATTTTTTAAAAATTTGTTCTCTTAGGACCCCCAAATCGTTACCTCAGCCAGCCGAAAAGGGGGGGATTCCAACCATAGGTGGGCAGCCTGTTGGATTTTGGGGGGGGGGTATACCCGACCCCCCGAATTGGGGGAGTAGTGTCCCGAAAATTTCTTGTGGTATACAGACCTGTGCACTGCCCCCCCGGGGTTAAAACGGGGGGGGGGCAATTCCAAAATGGGAGGGGGCACGGGGGGCAACTTTTTTGAAACGGAGGGGCAATAAAACGGGGGGGGGGCAAGCAGGGGGGAAGAAAAAAGAAAAAAAGGAGAAAAAAAAAAGGCAAAAAACAAGGCAAAAGACAAAAAAGGGACAAAAAAGCGGAAATAAGGTAAAAAAGGTCTAAAACGACTTAAAAATGCGTTGAAAAAGACTGAAAACTGCAAAAAATTCGCGGTGATGGCGTCATTATAGGTCAAAAATGGCGTCATATTTTTAGGGTACTTTTTCATTTTTTGGCGGGGGGGGGGGCAAATCCTCCAATAAAAGGGGGGGGGCATTTTCAGACCGTGCACAGGTCTGGGTATACGCCAAATACCAAAATTTTTAGCATTTTTAGTACTGGGACCCCCCAAATTTTAGAGGGGGTGTCCGGGGTCCCGTACCCCCAAATTTTAGGGGGGGGGGTTGTCATCTATAGTCAGGATTTTTGAGGGGTATGTATAACCCCCCCCCAACCCCCACCCTGCCCACCTATGGTTACAACCCCCATAACCCCCCTCCTGGCTACGCGCTTGACCCTAGGTAAATAACCTTTCAAAATCTAGGAGGGGGTTCCTAGAGGGGGGTCGAAGTCGAACCCCCCTAGTTTTCTAGGGGGGTCTACCTGAGGTGGAAGATTTTGAAACCTAGAGAAGGATCAGGTGGGGTCCAATGTCCGAAGCAAAATACTTTTAAACTATTAAACGTTTAATAATAATTTTTTGCGATATTCTGGTATAAAAAGGGTGTAAAAACATGAATTTGTTTTGAAAATTCGCGTTTTTGGAAATAATTTAGTATAAAAAAAGTACTTAAAATTTTCTCAAGAGTGAAGGGGGCGGGGGTCAGATTTCAAAATCTAGAAGAGGGTCAGGGCCTGGGGTAAAAAATTCGAAAATTTGGGGGGAGGGGGGCCCTGGATATGGATTTTTTCTGGGGGGGGGGGCAAAATTTTGAGGCTTTGGGGGAGAGGGAGTGGTGGACCCCACTCGTCCCCTCTTGTTCATCTATAATCATAATACCTGCACAAGGTCAGTTCTAAGGGGGGGTGGTAGGGGGGGGGGCTCATGCTGCCTCCCCCCGCCCCTGCCCCCCCCCCATGGCCCGGACCCCTTGAACCCCTGACCCCCCCCCCCTAAGGCCCATTTTAGACCACCCCCCCCACCAGACAATCCCAAAAATGCTTAAAAATGGTCAAATTTCGTCAAAAAATTGTCAATTTTGGTCAAAAAAATGGTAAACCAGGCACCCCCGGGTGCTTTTTTTCAAAAAGAGACCCCCCCCCCCTGGAGGTCAAAAACCTCCACACCCGGGGTGTGGACCCCCCCCCCCCTGTTCGGGCTATGACCTGCACAAGGCAGTTCTACAATAGGACGGGAAGCGTAGTGTTATTCCAAAGTTTTTCTAATTAAATCTCAACTAATTTTTCTGAAATTTCTAGATGGATTTCTTGTTTTATTTAAAATTACATACAATTATGAAATATATAATATTATATATATATATATAAAGACATGAATTTATTACATTAGTTTAATTTTTACTGTTTCTGTAAAATTCTGCTTTTGTAAGATTAGACTAATCAATGTATATGCAATAATGTTTTAATTATTTTTACATGTACAAATTTTTTTTATTTTAGTCCATGTTTCGTTCAAACAGAGGAACTATTAGCGGATACTTTCTTGCTGGACGTTTTATGACATGGTTGCCGGTAAAGTATTTTTACTAAAAACTATTAGACTTAAATAATTTAAACAATTAAAATAAAAACCATAGGTGAAAAAGGAAAGCGGCAGGGTGGGGTCCGCTCCACGTAGCCTCAAAATTTTGGGACCCCCTTAGACGAAAATCTAGGGGCCCCTTCCCCCGAATTTCCGAAATTTTTACCCCTGACCCCCCTCTAGAAATTGAAATCTGACCCCCTCCCTTTCCCCTTTGAGAAAATTTTAGGTACTTTTTATACTAATTAATTTTCTTTCAAAAACCTGGGTGTTTACACAAATTCAGGTTTTTATACCAGAATATCGCTTTTAATTCAATAAAATGTAGTATTATCGTATAAAAAGAACAATTATTAAAGTTAAGGTTTAAGTTTAAGTTATGGTTTAAAGCTATTTTACGTCGGACACCGGACCCCACCTGAGTATGAACCCCCTCTAGATTTCAGAATTTTGCACCCATATGTTTTTTGGTCGGGTCCGCTAGGGGGGATCCACCCCCGGGTGGAAGGCTAAAATTTTTTAGGGGGAGGGGTCCAGAGAGGTCCGGACCCCCCTGGCTTTTTAGAGGAGGGGGGGGGTCGAGGTGCGAGATTTCAAATTTAGGGGGGTCAGGGGGGTTCAATTTTTTAACAAAATTTTTTTAACTCAATAATTTAAGTGCTTTTATATCTAATATTGAATTTTATGTACTAAAACCGCCTATTTAGGCCTAAAAAATGTATTTAAACACTGTTTTTAACTAAAAAACCGTGTTTTCGACAGTAAATAAAATAATATACTTCCAAATTGGTCGGGAGGGGGGGTCACCCTCGCTGGGGGTCAGGCCCGACCGCTCTCGAGCTTTGGAGGGGGGCCCTTGGATTTTTGGAGCTTTGGAGGAGGAGGGGGGTTCAAAATTCAAAATTCTAGGGGTCCACCTCCAAAAATACGTATGTTTGCACCCCGGGTTGACCCCCCTAAAAAGCTAGGGGATCCGGACCATACATGGGCAAGTTGGTCCGGAGTGGGGGGGGGTTAAACCCCAAATTAGGGCGGAGGCTTAAAATCCGAGAAACGCGAAATACCCATATCGTTTTTTTTCTGGAGTGCATTTTACCCATATCGTTTTTCGATTTTGAAGGAAAAAAAGGTAAAAAACGCTAATTTTACGCCAAAAAGCCCTTTTTATTGCATTTTTGAGCTTTTTATTGCTTAAAACATTCATTTTAACATCAAAACTTAAGTTTGGAGGCAGTTAGAAGTCATTTTAAAATCATTTTAATGTTCATTTTTTTAAAATTGGGGAGGGGGGTTAACCTTTTCTCCCTACCCACTTTTGAGTGTGGGGGAGGGTTAAACCATACATGAGCAGGTTGGTCCGGAGTGGGGGGGGTTACATCCAAAATTAGGGGAATTAAACTGCGAGAAGCGCAAAATACTTATATCGTTTTTTTCTGGAGTGCATTTTACCCATATCTTTTTTTCGATTTTAATGAAAAAAATTACTTTTTACTGTTTAAAACATTCATTTTGACCTCAAAACTTAAGTTTGGAGGCAGTTAAAAGTCATTTTAAAGACATTTTTTTCTTCATTTTTCCAAAATTATGGGGGCGGGGGGGGTTTTTTCCCCCTTGGTGGCCCCTTGGGGGGTCCCCCCCCCCGTGCCCTGTTGTTGGTTCCCCCCTCTCCCCCGTCGCCCCGTGCCTACGTATGCGTGGCGTTGCAGATTTCAATGAAAAAGGATTTACTTTTTACTGTTTTAAAACATTCATTTTGACCTCAAAACTTAAGTTTGGAGGCAGTTAAAAGTCATTTAAAAGGGTAAAAAAATTTTTTGCTTCGCGCTAAGTGATTCTTTTTACTGTTATTTTTTGCTTACTTATTAAAATTAAAAGTTTTAGGTTAGAAAGGCATAACATTAAAAATCGGGGGGGGAAATTTTATTTCTTTGAAATTATTAAAACCTTAAAAGTTGTAAAAGGTTATAAGGGTCGTTGCGAGCAGCTGAGCGAAGCGCGAAAAATTTTTTAAAAATTTGTTCTCTTAGGACCCCCAAATTTTTACCTCAGCCAGTCCAAAAGGGGGTTTACAACCACCATAACCCCCCTGGCTACGCCCTTGCATGTATGGTATGGATCATAGGTGGGCAGCCTCTTGGATTTTTGGGTGGAAGTATAAGGGGCATAGGTCTTTTTGGGGGGGACAGAGGGGTGCCCCCCCACCCCCCTAGAGCCAAAATTTTGGACCCCCTCCCTAGAAAAAATTCAGGGGGCCCCCCCTCCCCCCCAAAGCTTCAGAGCGGTCCGGCCTGACCCCCCCCTAGCGAGGCTGACCCCCTCCCCCCCTCCCGACCAATTTGCAAGTATATTTTTTTATTTACTGTCAAAAACACGGGTTTTTAGTTAAAAACAGTGTTTAAATACACTTTTTAGGCCTAAATAGGCTGTTTTAATACATAAAATTCAATATTAGACCTAAAAACACTTAAATTATTGAGTTAAAAAAATTTTGCTAAAAAATTGGACCCCCCTGACCCCCCCCCCTAAATTTGAAATCTCGCACCCGGGGTCGACCCCCCCTAAAAAGCCAGGGGGGGGGGGGGTCCGGACCCCCCTGGAACCCCCCCCCCTAAAAAATTTTGGCCTTCCACCCGGGGGTGGACCCCCCCTAGCGGACCCGACCAAAAACACCTATGATAAGAGGGGGGGGGTCAAATTTTAAGGCGGTGTCCGGCAAGACCGTAATTTTGAGGGGGGTGTATCCAATATTTTCGCGCTGCCTTGAAATGGGCTTAAAACGCGTAAAAAACGTAAAACAAGCTTATAAATGTTTTAAAATTATGTAAAATTAAAATAAGACCTTATTGCAACTTATAAATTTTATTTTTAATTCTTTTAATAATAATTCTTATAATTAGATTAGAAATCATAGTTTTTTAATAATTACGTAATTATAGAATAGTAATATTATTGTCTTGAGAATAAAGTCAAGTATCACAAACTTTTTAATCCATAACCTTATATTTAATTAAAGATTATATACATACATGGGCGTAGCCAGGGGCGTCTACGAAGTCTAGACTGAACCCCCCTTTTGGGTCGGCACAGGGAAAAATTTGGGGTTAGACCCCCCTTTTGGGTCGCCAAGAAAAAAAATTTGGGGGTCTGGAACGACCATTTTAAAAAAATTTTCTCGCGCTTTGCTCAACGCTCCATTAATTATATAGTCTCCCAGACCTGTGCACGGTCTGAAAATGCTCCCCCCTCCGTTTTATTGGAGGATTTGCCCCCCCCCCGCCAAAAAATGAAAAAGTACCCTAAAAAATGACGCCATTTTTGACCTATGATGACGCAATTTTTTGCAGTTTTTAGCTTATTTTAATGTATTTTAAGCCATTTCAGGCCTATTTTTACCTTATTTTCGCTTTTTTGTCCCTTTTTTCTCTTTTTTTCTCCTTTTTCTTCTTTTTTTCCCCCTTCCTGGCCCCCCGTTTTATTGCTCTTCCCCCGTTTCAAAAAAGTTGCCCCCCTCGTTTCGGAATTGCCCCTCCCCGTTTAAACCCCGGGGGGGGGGGCAGTGCACAGGTCTGGTCTCCACTTGCAAACTTGTATTACTTTGTTTTGTAATCTTGGTATGACCACGCTAAATTTGGGGGTTTTCAGAGGCTAAAAATTCAAAATTTTCTAGTGCCTCGCTAATCGTTCGGCGCCAAACTATAAAATAATTTTAGTACCCCAATTGACGCCCGAAAACCAAAAAATTTTTCCGCTTTGCTTCGCTCAGCAGCGGTCACTTTCTATAGTATACATACATATATCTCGCTATTTATCTTGCCTAATGCTAATGTTATTTCAAAGTTAGTACAATATTTTTTATAAGTAATAAGTACTACACAGAAAAAACAATCATATTGGTTGATTTATGTACCTCCCCCTCCTAAATTTTCCAGCCGCCTATAGCATCATAGGTGTTTTTGGGAGGGACAGAGAGGTCCACCACCCTGGAGCCAAAATTTTGGAGCGCCCCTAGAAAAAATTCAGGCCCCTCCCCTCCCCCCAAACCTCGAGAGAGGTTCGGCCTGACCCCCCTAGCGAGGCTGGCCCCCCTCCTCTCCCTCCCGACCAATTTAAAAGCATAATTTTTATTTACTGTCAAACACACGGTTTTTTAGTGAAAAAACAGTGTTTAAATACACTTTTTAGGCCTAAATAGGCTTAAATTATTGAGTTAAAAAAATTTTGTTAAAAATTGAACCCCCCTCACCCCCCCTACATTTGAACTCTCGCCCCCGAGGTCGACCCCCCTAAAAAGCCAGTGGGGTCCGGACCCCCCCTTTAAAAATTAGCCTTCCCCCAGGGGGTGGACCCCCCCCTAGCGGACCCGATCAAAAACACCTATGTATAGCATTGGCTCGAATTTTTTTCATATAGGTAGGTAGGTAAGTACCCTAAATAACATGGAGTCGATATCCTGCTCATGTGCTTTGGTTTACAATTTGGGTGTAGCCAGCCAAAGGGTCTGAAAGGTCTCTAAATTCCGTTTTTGTGAAATCCAAGCTCTGCCAATGTGTGCTAATGTAATTTTTAACTAAGAAAACGTGTTTTTATAGCTAAAAACATTAGATAATAGGTTATTAGGCCAAAAACAGTGTATTATAAGCTTTATCTACGTTTATCCCTGCTTTTTTAACGTTTTCAAAAATTAAAGGGGCTCTCCCCCCTCCCCCCAAAATTTCGGGGGGGGGGGGTTCGCCCCCTCCCAAAAAAAACTCTTGGGTACGTCCCTGGTTGAGACCAATTAAAACATTAAGAATGGGGTATGTTTAGCGTGGTCATGCCAAGATTACAAAACAAAGTAATACAAATTTACAAGTGGAGACTATATAATTAATGGAGCGCTGAGCGAAGCGCGAGAAAAATTTTTAAAAATGGTCGTTCTAGACCTCAAATTTTTATCCTTGGCGACCCAAAGGGGGGTCTACATAGGTGAGAAAAGGGGGGGAGGCAGGGTGGGGTCCACCCCCCCTTGCCTCGAAATTTTGAAACCCCCCCTAGACGAAAATCTAGGGGGCCCCCCTCCCCCCAAATTTCCGAATTTTTAGCCCTGACCCTCCTCTAGATTTTGAAATCTGACCCCCCCCCCTCCTCGGGAAAATTTTAGGTACCTTTTTTATACTAAATTTTTTTCTCGTGAATTTTTATCACATATTCATGCTTTTACACCCCTTTTATACATGAATATGGCTTTTTATTCAATAAAATATAGTATTATCCTATACAAAAAAGAATTATTAAAGTTATTATGGTTTAAAACTGTTTCCCATCCAACAAAACCACAGCAAACAAATTTAGGCCAAGAGAAATAAAACACACCCTCCAATCAAAATATGGTCCAATAGCAGAAAGTTTCTTCAACCAAGCTCTCACCGAAAAAGCCATCCTGACTAACATTCACACCTATTTCGTAAAAGAATCTCTATCTCAACTCCAACCTAATCCTCTACTAAAAAGCAAACCCCACAAAATACACCAAAGTGAACAACTTTCAAGAAAATCAAGAACACTCCTGTCACAACAAAGATCCGGATTTTGTCATCATCTAAATTCATACAAATTAAGAATAAACTCTCTAATCAAAAATGAATGTACAAAATGCAACCAGAAACCTCATGATGTTCACCACCTTTTCAACTGCACCAAAAATCCTACCACATTAAAAGTAGAAGACCTATGGCTTCAACCCACACAGGCAGCAGCATTTTTGGAGGAAATCACCTGAGAGAAAACTGGCTATGCTAACTAAGTAGCCTCCAAACTTAAGTTTTGAGGTCAAAATGAATGTTTTAAGCAATAAGAAGCTCAAAAATGCAATAAAAAGGGCTTTTTAACCTAAAATTATCGTTTTTTACCTATTTTACCTTCAAAATCGAAAAACGATATGGGTAAAATGCACTAAAAAAACGATATGAGTATTTTGCGTTTCTCAGATTTTAAACCACCCTAATTTGGGTTTAACCCCCCTCCCACTCCGGACCAACTTGCCCATGTATGGTCACAACCAGAAAATTTAAGCGACGTTGATTGATTTATATTATACGTATTATAAAAAAATAGGTGAACAACGGTAACATGTTGGCTTACAGGGACATTTTCACATCACAACCAACTTAAAAACTGGAAAAACAGCCGTAGCCGTTTTTCCCATGCAAACACTCTCTGTGTGCGAGGTATAAATTTATTCTAGTTTGTATCTGAATGAACTCTATTTAATTATTTTTGTTAGGTGGGTGCGTCTCTGTTCGCGAGCAACATCGGGAGTGAACACTTTATTGGCCTGGCAGGATCAGGGGCAGCTTCAGGCATTGGAGTAGGAGCTTTTGAACTTAATGTAAGACAAAGCTACTAAAGCCTATACAAAAATGACGCCGACTGGCGACAAAACTGAAACTTTGCAAGGTCATAACTCGATAACTTACGATGACGCAAGGTAGAATATGTACCGGACATATATTGGAGCATAGCTCAGACTTTTGGCTATCTTTTGAAAAGGTTAGAAAAAAATTTTTTTCTATGACGTTATTACTACGGTCGATGTCATGAAAAAAACCTGGTCCCAAAAAAATCAAAACTTTTTTATTAGTACGAGATAAGAAACGCCGCTCAGTAACCTGTTAAAACATACTTTTTCGAGTTTTTTCTGAAAGTTTGAGCGAAATCGGCTCGCTCAAATTTTTTTATGATGCGTTTTCGCGATTTTTCGCCAAATTAATACACTGCAAAAAAAGATAGGTTTTCTTTTGCTTTCTGCTTTGACGTGTGTACGATTTTAATCATATCGTTATGTATCAAATCTCCGCCGTTTTTTATCACTAACTTTTGACTGAAAATTTTTTTTTGAGGGATTGACCGCCCGGGGGCTAGGGGGGCCAAACAAATGCCGAAAATTTTTTCAAAACCATCAAAAAAGTTAAATTTATCATATATGGCGAATTTTTATATATCGTTTGTGTAAAAAAACCTAATATTAAGGTTTTTTTTTCTTCAAAATTTCCAAAATATTTTGTTAGAAAAACATATTTTCAAAGTTAAAATCCTACTACAAAATTACCAAATATCGCAGCTAAAAAATGCTCTTTTTTAAATGTTTTCTTACTTGCAAACATGTTTTCCTGTTTGTCCGTCAACACAAAAATAAATTTCTAATACCTATGTCTCCCAACTTTGACCAATATCCAAATAATGTAATTTTTTGAAGTAATGCTATTTTTCGTGTAAAAACGTTTAAATCCGCGATATAGTCTGAATTGCGTCCTTTTAATTGCGGAAGAGCCGATAAAAATCATCAACTATGACGTCAACTATCAACTATCAACCAAAATTTGCATGACGTAAGGAAATATTTTCGAATTTTAACGAAAATTTATGTTGCGTTTTCATGGGGTTATTTGGACCACTTTCTATATTTTAAATCAAAATAAATTTTAAAAAAATTAACACTGATCTTTTAAAGTTTATTATTCTTGTAAAACTTTTAAATTTAGAGTTTGTTGCAGCCATACGGGCTTGGAATACTTCCAAATTTTAAATTCGTCATTTTTGACAGCTAATTAATTGTAAGCTTAATATTATTTTCTTTATACAAACGATATCAAAATTCTTCATAATGTGATAAGTTTTATTTTTAATGGTTTTGGAAAAAAATTTTAAAAAATTTTTCGGCATTTGTGTTTGGCCCCCCTAGCTCCCGGGGGGTCAAGCCCCCAAAAAAATTTTAAGGTCAAAAGTAAGGAATAAAAAACGGCGGACATTTGATACATAACAATATTATGATCAAAATCGTACACACGTCGAGCAGAAAGCAAAATAAAACCTATCTTTTTTGTAGTGTATTAATTTGGCGAAAAATCGCGAAAACCACGCGCTTTCAACGCATCATAAAAAAATTGAGCGAGCTAATTTCGCTCAAACTTTCAGAAAAAACTCCAAAAAGTACGTTTTAACAGCATACCGAGCGGTGTTTTTTATCTCTTACTAATAAAAAGTTTTGTTTTTTTTGGAACTACATCGGCCGTAGTAATGACGTCATAGAAAAACAATTTTTTTAATCTTTTCAAAATATAGTCAAAAGTCTGATCTGAGCTATGCTCTGATGTATGTCCCGTACACATTTTACCTTACGTTATGGAGATATGACCTTTCAAAGTTCGAGTTTTATCGCCAGTCCACATCATTTTTGTATAGACTAGTGTTGTTAGTTTACTTTTTTTGAAAACGGAAATTATGGTATATAAATATATCTTTCTGTTTCTCGTTGATTATTTTATACAATTAGGTAAATGCATGTTATTATTCTTGCGATTAACCATGATATTAATTCCTTGTCTGCACTGCACCTTGCAATTCAAACATTTCAACTTGCTGATCGCATAAACTTCCTGCGGTTCCAGTCCAGTGATGTCCCGATGTGTTTTCATGCAAAGGTTTGCAATTTTATGGTTTATGTGTGTCTGTCTGTGTTTTGTGTTATACTTTTACATTTTATTGTTTTTTATGTTTTGTTGTGTAGGTACAATCTTGGCCAGGTCGTACAATGTTGGCCTTGGCCACCATTGGCAATCACCCATTAAAGCCTAAATAAGCAAAACTCATATATTATATATATATATATATAATATAGACCTGTGTACTTATTGATTAAATTTCACTTCATATACTCACAAGTGTAATACTGTCTAGGCCGCACGAGTTTTCCCGTGTTGGTTTAATACTGTCCAACACGGTAAAACTCGTGCGGGTGCGGCCCGGACAGTATTACACTTATAGTGCACAGGTATTAAACCCCCCTTCTCAGAATTTGGGGGGGGGGGGGTTAACCACCCCCCAATCCCCCCCCCCCCGTACCCATGTATGGTACTAACTAACCGCTCTTCAAGTGGCATTATATAAAAACTTTTCTCAGACATTCCAGAACTCATCGATTCGATTCGCTCTACTTAACGTAGGGACGGCCATTGCACGTGTTTAGTAAACAAGTAGCCGTGTCATAACGGCTTACAAATAATTTTGCCGGCATTTTTTATATTCATTTACTAATTTTTTTCAAAATTCAACCCTTCTATGCCATTCCTGTGACTGTAAGCTTTACAATGATACCTCAGTTCACCCGCACTCCATTTTGTCGTTGGGGGAAGGGTTTTTCCCTCATTTGGTGAAAATATGTTGTCCAGCATAAAGATGTCCATGTTATTTTTTTACTAATTTCAACCCCTTATGATGGTGCTCCCTGAACTATATGGTTTACCCATAATATCTGATTTACCCCAATCTTTTTTGTGATTGGGGAGGAAGGTCTTTCCCTCTTTGGTAAAAATAATATGTTGTTCAGTATAAAGATGTCCATGTTATTTTTTTAAAATTTCAACCTATTTATGACATTCTGCAGTCTTTTTGTGGAAGATAAATTTTTTTTTCAACTTTCAAAATTTATAGGGTTTTTCTAAAAAAACAGAATATTCTGGCTTCACATTGGCTAATTACCCTTACCATAAGTAAGTTCGAGCCAATTCAAAGACAAAAAATTTTCCAACTTCCAAAATCCATAGGGGGACCCTTCGGTGAAAATGCGTTGTCTAGTCTAAAGATGTCCATGTAAAAATTTTTCAAAATTTCAACCCCCTCACGACATTACCTAAGGTATAAGCTTTCCAACGATACCTCAATCACTTTAATCCGTTGGATGGTTAAGGAGGAGTTAGGGAACACACAGACACGCACACATCACACACACACACAGAGAGAGAGAGAGAGAGAGAGAGAGAGAGAGAGAGAGAGAGAGAGAGAGAGAGAGAGAGAGAGAGAGAGAGAGAGAGAGAGAGAGAGAAAGAGAGAGAGAGAGCGCACACATACACACACAAATTACGTCTATTTGTATATAAATAGATTGCCACGCAGTTGGCAGAGCGGTCGATCGATAAACTCTCCGCGTTAATAAAACGCATTTTGTGTTGTTTCAAGAATAAACAGTAAATTATGATAACACAAAGAATCATTAAAACAATGTTTATAGTAATAAACTTATTTTGTTTTTTCTTAAGAGTTAAAGAATCTATAATTAAAAGACTTTTGTTACCGATTGAACTAATTCTATTAAGGTGATTCTAGACATTAATATTACGACAGATTATATCTGCTAAAATGCTGCTTTAATGGTTTTTATGAAATTTAAATTTCAAAAAGGCAAATATTTAGCATAAAAAATTTATTTGCTTTCTGAAGTCACAACAAATTTTCTTTCGGTTGGTTATTCTTTTGTTTTGTTTTTTTTTTTGAAGGAAGGATTTCAGAGAGATTGCTCTCCCTCTCTCCCAGCACCAAAAGTTTGGTCCCTCCTCTTAGAACAAGTCAAGGATCCAACTGCCCGCAAAGCTCGAAGAGTGGTCCAGCCTGACCCCCTAGCAAAGACTGACTACTGGTCTAAATAACGTATTAGGTCTAAAAAACTGAAATTAGTGATCAAAAAGAACATTGTTCGAAAATCGAACCCGATGAAACCTCCCCCAAATTTGAAATCGACCACCCGAATTCCATTCCCTGAAAACCCAGAGGGAGGTCCAGCAGATTGGCCTGGAATATCTTCCCCCTGAAAATATCGGTCTTTCAATCAATAAGGAGGGGAAGTGTGAAATGGAGTGGAACCTCCTATAACCGGTCTAACATAACTTTTGCAATGTTAATTTAAGTTTTAATCTAATCTCAAACATTTGTTTTTATAGCGTAGCGCTAAACGTTATTGTATGTTCATACACTAATAATGTACTGTACTTGAGTAAAAGAAACAAATTCTATTATAATACTAATCAGTTTAGGCGTTGGTGATCTTGCAGCTGCTTGGTTGGGTGTTTCTCCCTGTGTACATTGCTAGTGGAGTACACACTCTTCCCGAGTACATGTTCAAGAGATTCGGAGGGAACCGGATTCGAATGTATCTAGCCGTGCTTTCTCTCATTTTGTACATTTTCACCAAAATTTCAGTAATTCAAATTTTTTCCCTTTTTACACGCATAATACTGAAACAAAAAATCCATTTGTTTACAGATTATCAAAATTGTAACCTTAAAATTATACTATTCTGACATATTCAACCTTATATACGCGGCCTCTGGATTCATATTTTTAATTGTGAACACATTTGTTATTGTTAGAAAAACAAAGTTTTGTTTATATAAAGTAAATAAAAATGGACAATTCTGAAGACTAAAATCGCCAAAAATCAACCCCAAGGTAATCATAAGAGAAAGTATTTTGGTATCGGTAACACTTTTAGTATGTATTAATAAGTCACATTTTATTATTTGTAACGTTAGCTTAAGATTTCAGTCTTAATTAAAAATTTATATTACAGGTAAATATGTATTCTGGAGCATTGTTTGTCCAAGAATCATTAGGTTGGAATATTTATATTGCCATTTGCCTTGTACTGTTTATGACAGCTATTTGCACTGTTACCGGTAATAATGTTTTTTGTGTTTTAGAAAAAATCGACCAATTTATTTGTTTGAAAAGAGTCTTGTCTTGACAAAGAGTCAAGATACTATGAATGTAATGAAGTAATTTATTTTTCAAAATTTAGTGAAAAAAGTTATATGATGAAGGAAAAATATTTTATAAATTGTTTTAATATTATGCAATTTTACATTTCAAATTTGTTATTTGTTTAAGCAGACTGTTTGAATAGTTAAAATTAAAAAAAAACATTCTAAAATTTGGCAATTTAAGCAAAAAGCTCTGTTGTTGCTTTTTAAACCTTTTAATTGTTGCACACAAAATTTATTGAGATGTCGAAATTTAAATATGAAGCGCTAAAAGTTATTTTAAATCTGGTTCCTACAATTTCAAAAAAATTAGGAGAATTAAACTCTTTTTCCTTATTCCGTATTAAGCAATTAAACAAGCTGGCCGTATGCCACAGTTCAAGAGATTAACCCCTCATACTCTTTGTGTACATGTGTGCGTGGACATAACAGCAATTTTCCCAATTCGAACGTAGCTTCATTTTAGAACCAGCTTATTTATATGAAAGTCTCTCCCCAACCCGGTAAGATATCAATAAGCTACATTGTAACTGAATAACTACTGGATATAATAGTGTTATTTTCCAATAATTCAAAAACTCCCATTAATCAATGAATGTCGTTCTGTTCATTTACATCAGGGTTGTGTTTATATCGATTGTTTTTATTTTTATATGAAATTGGAATAGTCTGCATTATTAAATTTCTAAAAATCTTTTAAATATTATTTTAGGTGGATTAGCAGCAGTTATTTATACTGATACTTTGCAATGTTTTCTTATGCTCGGAGGAGCAACTGGGCTTTCTGTTTACAGTGAGCGTCGACTTATTTTATTTAGCTTTACTTCGCAATTTTAATTTCATCTAATATACGAGAAACAGTAAAAAAATCAGCTTCAAATTTTTGAAAACGCTAATCGAAGAAATATAAAAATCTTAATGTTGTTATGTTCAAAAATAAAAATAATAATTTCATTTTTATTAAAATCAAAATAACAGTGTCGCTGAAAATTTCAGCGGCAGTTTTTAGATCTAAGTCTAATCGTTGATTTTATTAAAATAAGATTTAAACATCAAGATTTAAAAAAATAGGTTATTCAATAATATTTTTAGGCTTATACAAAGTAGGTGGCTATTACGGACTAATGGAACAATATAGATTTTCTGTACCAAAAAATTTCTCATTTGCGGAATACAATTCTACATGCGGCTTACCGAGTTCAAAAGCCTTTACTATGCTTCGTGAACCCAGCGACCCTGACTACCCGTGGCCAGGCTTCCTCTTTGGGCAGAGTCCAGCTTCCGTTTGGTACTGGGCCGCTGACCAGGTAAGTAAGGCGTTTTTTACGTGGAAATGCGGAAAAAGTATAAAACAGACAGACAGGTTAATTGAATTACCATAATATTATAATATAATATTAATGTTAAAGTGTCATAATTTTGAAAAATGTTATAAAAAATTGTGATGATATAATATAATTTTAAAAAGTTTATTTGTATTAAAGCTAGAGGGTCTCATAAAAATAGGCATACATACACATTGGAGAAGGAAAGGAAGCAGAATGGGTTAAACCCTCACAGTTTGCCTAGATTTTACTTCCCATCTATTTTTTGTGTATATTTTTTAAACTATTTACGTAAATTTAAATTTACTGTTAAAAAAAACTTATTTAATGATTTTCGTATACTTTTGTAAACTTTTTATACCCAATTAACAAAATAATTTAGTCACTAACATTCAGTATGCTCATTAAATTTAAATGAATGGTTTAAAACAACTTTGTTTGAAAACTGGATCCCTCCCTGTCTAGATTTCAAAATTGTCCACTTTGAATCAACCCCTTTAAATTCAAGAGAAGGAAACAAAAAATCCTTGGACCCCTGTAGTTTCCCCAGAGTCATTCTTTTCCTGTAGGAATAGCGACCCTTAAATAATAGCCCGAGTTAAAAAAAACCGATAAATAACTATTAAAAAAATTATAAACAAACATTTTATCTTTAAAAAACTTTGCAAATCTGACTTATATCTCTAAAGGTGGATTATTTTTTAAAAAATTATCAGCTAACAGACCTGTGCAGTGCTCCCCCCCCCCCCGGGGTTTAAGCGAGGGGGGGCAATTCCAAAACGGGGGGGCACGGGGAGGGCAACTTTTTTGAAACGGGGGGCAATAAAACGGGGGGCAAGCAGGGGGGAAAGAAAAAAAGAGAAAAAAAGAAAAAGGGACAAAAAAAGCGAAAAAAAGTAAGAATAGGTCTAAAATAGCTTAAAATGCATTGAAATAGGCTAAAAACTGCAAAAATTTTGCAATGATGGCGTCATAATAGGTAAAAAATGGCGTCATAATTTTTGGGTACTTTTTCATTTTTCCGCGGGGGGGGGGGGCAAATCCTCCAATAAAACGGGGGGAGGGGCATTTTCAAACCGTGCACAGGTCTGAGCTAAACAATATTGATATCTGTTTTACTTTTTGGTTATTTTTTTGTTTTTCGTGAAATATTTTCACTCACACACACATTCTAGACATATAAAATTAAATTTCAATGTTTAGATGATGGTACAGCGCACCTTAGCAACAAAAAGTCTTTCACACGCACAAGGTGCAACCTTGTTTGCTGGATATATGAAAATATTACCGCTTTTCCTTATGGTATTGCCGGGAATGGCTAGTAGAGTTCTTTTTCCTGGTAATATACGTAATTTTATTTTTATTTCAATAAATTAACAAATTTTTAAATTTAAGAAATCAAATATTTTTTTAATGTGAAAAACGAGTTGCATTGGAAAACTTACGAGTAGGTCTAGGATTCCTTAACTTTTTTTTACCATTTAGAATATAAAGACAAGACAGGTGGACAGGTCCATTTAATTTTTGTGTTGGTCAAAATTTTTCTAAGTCAGAAAAACTGCGAATATTTTAATGTTTATATCGTGTGGTCAGCATTTTTCATTTATATTGGGGCTACTGTACTGAGTTATTAGAGATAAAATCTTTATCTTCACAGTTGTTTACAGCACGCGATTTATTTATAGAAAGTCAATAAATGTAGCTAATAAAACAAGCTACTACTAAAAATAACTCCAGATAGCACAGCTAAACTTATCATCTTAATAGTTTGTTTAGCTTGCGGTTTTATTTGTGTAAAGTGGTAGCGAATATTACAAGGTATACACTTATATGACTTTAGAAAAACTGTTCTTGACGTTACAGAATTCAGGGACGTAACCAGTGAAAACCGCTTCACCCTGTGACGACCCAAAGTAGAAGCGGAAATAGTCAGGCGTTGAAAGACTTAGACAGCCAAATTTATTGAAAAATTTGGCCGATACAAGAATTGAACCTGTAACCTCCAAAGTCGACTCTGGCGTGCTATCCATTACACCATAGGCCAAACAATAAAAGGGGAAAGATAATCGCCTTTTATTAACGCTTGTACTTTGAGTTTTGACGAAAGGGACACATACGCGGTATGTGTCACACCTTCTCACCAAGAGAAGAGCTGCTCTCAGCCTCTTCGATTCAATCCACACACCTCCACCAGCCCCAACAAGTCCGTCTATCTTTCGTAGAACGTGGAGTACACTGGTATACATACCCGGAGGTGTGTATTGGCCACCAAATATCTGAGGACCCAAAGTAGAACCGAAACTAACCAGGCGTTGGAAAATTTAGACAGTCAAATTTTATTGAAAAATTTGGCCGATATAGGAATTGAACCCGTAACCTCCGAAGTCGACTCTGGCGTGCTATCCATTACACCATAGGCCAGACAATGAAAAGGGAAAGATGGTCTTTATTAACGCTTGTACTTTGAGTTTTCACGGAAGGGACACATACGCGGTATGTGTCACACCTTCTCACCAAAAGAAGAGCTGCTCTCAGCCTCTTCAATTCAATCCGCACACCTCCACCAGCCCCAACAAGCCCGTCTATCTTTCGTAGAACGTGGAGTACACCCGGAGGTGTGTATCGGCCACCAAATATCTGAGGACCCAAAGTAAAAGCGAAACTAACCAGGCGTTGAAAAATTTAGACAGCCAAATTTTATTGAAAAATTTGGCCGATATAGGAATTGAACCCGTAACCTCCGAAGTCGACTCTGGCGTGCTATCCATTACACCATAGGCCAGACAATGAAAGGGGAAAGATGGCCTTTATTTACGGTTTTACTTTGAGTTTTCACGGAAGGGACACATACGCGGTATGTGTCACAACCCCCTCCGCCTTCCCTCTCTTCTCCGAATTGTATCCCCGTCGCGGACGGCGCTAGAAAGAAATACATTCTGCATAATATCTTTGAAAAGAATATTTTCTAAAACACTTCTAAATTTTCAACTAAAGACAACTTTGTTTTTCCTAAGCCTAAGCGAAGCCTTAAAATCAAGCTAAAAACATGAAAAACCTAAAAAAGCAAAAAAATAGTTATAAAATTACCAAATAATGTGCTGTTAAAAAAAGGCATTTTTTCTGAAGATATTTTGCAGAAAGTATAATATATATTCTACCGAACACCCCTTTAAAATGTTTAGGGAGTAAATCCCAAATGCCGCATTTTTGGTGTTTTTAGTACTGGAATCCTCCAAATTTAAAAATTTTTCTGGGTATACAGACGTAATCTTTTTTATTTTAGATGTTATTGGATGTGTAGATGACTGTATAGAAAAATGTGGTAATCCAGTTAGCTGTTCTAATATTGCATATCCTAAACTTGTTGTCGACCTTTTACCGCAAGGTGTGTTCAGTATTTTGATACATATAGATTTTTTCAAACCGTAAAAGAAACGCTGTTTTGCTCATACTTGTTACAAATGTTTAATGCCGTACCGTAAAAGTCGTATACCACGGATAACTTTTAAAAATTTGTTAAAAAGAGGGTAAAGAAGAAAATTTTTTAACGGGGGTGGGGAGGTTAAAGCAGCGTGAAAAAAATGTAAAAATTTTTGGCATGCTTCAGTGCTCCAAATTGTTTTTGTGGGAGAAAAAGAAGAGTCAGTTTTAAAATGTCAAGGTAAAAGTTTCTAAAAAGTTTAGAAGGATTAAAATTTTTATATGTACTTGTAAACTTAAACAAATTAGAGATTGGGATCATACATGGGCAAGTTGATGCGAAGTAGGGGTTAAACTCGGATTTAGGGGGGTTAATAAAATGTGAGAAGCGCATTTTACCATATCGTTGTTTGGAGTGCATTTTACCCATATAGTTTTTCGATGTTGAGGAAAAAACAGGTTAAAACGCTAATTTTAGGTCAAAAAGCCCTTTTTATTGCCTAAAACACTCACTTTGACCTCAAAACTTAAGTTTGGATGCAGTTAAAAATATTTCTTAAGATATTTTTTTTTCTTTTTTCAAAATTGAGGGGAGGGTTAATCTTTCCCTCCATTTCTTAATGGGGGAGAGGGGTGGGTTTTTTTAAACCACCCATCTCAGAAATTGGAGAGGCGGTTAAGTGTTTAGCCCATCCCCTGTGCCCATGTATGATTGGGATTATTGCCGTAATTAGTTTTTCATTTGGTTATTGCCGTAATTTTTCCTTCAGCTGAAAATTATTTTAGTCTTAATCATTTTTTTAACATACTGGTTCCCAGTCTTAATCATTTTTTTAAGTTTCAGTTTTCCTACTTACGGCTCAAAAAACCTACCTTTTGAAATTTGTGTTTTCAGTTTGCCTTCGTTTGTTTTTGGTTATTTTTATTCATAAAACGACGTTATTAGGTCTACGTGGAATTATGTTGGCTGTGATGCTGGCTGCGCTTATGTCGGATCTAACTTCCTTATTTAACAGTTCATCTACTCTTTTCAGTATAGACGTATGGCACCGGCTGCGGCGCAAAGCTACCCCCAAAGAATTGCTCATAGTTGGAAGGTCAGTATATAACATTTTCATTATTCTGTGGTCACAAATGTTCCACATTATTATAAATATTTTTATTGTAATTGTTTTAACTTGTCTTATTCTTATTTAGCGATATAATTTTCGTTCACGTTTTAACCTATAGTACCAAATGAGTTAAAAAACCGGTATCTATGAGTTAAATTTATAATGTTTCAATTAGATGTTAATAGGTTAATAACTCTTTTTAATACATAATAAACGAAAGAACCTTATCAATTACACAATAATAATAACTTTAAACAAGAAGCTATTACAATAGCCCAAAGCCACTGCCAATCGCTATTTTCTGATCGCGACTAAAAGAAGCTAATAACTTTTTTAAATTTGAAGGTCTTAAAGTTACAATTTAAATAGCTTTCAAATTAAAATATTGGGCTAGTTCTCTGTAAACAACTAGAAACAAAATTTAAACTACCATGTACGTTCACCGATTGACTCCATTTTTTTACTGAATGTCAAAAAATTCTTTTGTGACCAGCCATAATTTATCTTATCTACAAAGTTTTTAGCATAATCTCTTACTGTTTTTAATAGCAACAAAGCAATAAAAATGTTGTTTTTTAAGTAAAGACCGGTGTAAGTAATAGGTAATAAATTTTTTCATGCCTAAAAATTGTTTTTACGACTAAAACATTAAATTGATTTTTATGGTCTGAAATATTTTGTATGTTATTGCGCAGTCTCAAAAAAGTTTCATCCAACATCCATTATTTCATAAATCACCGAGGTACCGTGTGGCCTTTAACTCCCCTCCAAAACCCCTGTAGGGCTACATCTTTTCTCAAGACTCATTTTTATCCCCCCCTCTCCCCCTAAACTCTTCGTCGGCTACTGCCTCCAATCTTTGTTTTGACCCATTTCTTCTACCAAACATCCGCAAGCAAGGCTAACAACTTTATAATAAAAATCAAGATGAAAACTAAATGTTTTAATTGTTTACGAAGCCTAAGCAAGGCCTTTAAATCAAGTTAAAATTTATGATTATAAACTTTATTAGTGTATTTAAAATGTTAGAAAATAGGCTACCTCCACGCTCCACCCCAATGACTCTTTTGAAACAAGTATCCTAGGGTACCCAGGGTGTTGCTTTTTGAAAAATCATACCCTAGAGTCAGGGTGGTCAGGCTTCTGTCAAAAATTCCAACAATTCTTCCTAACTGTCAAAAACCCCAGCCGTAAGAAATCTGTGATCTATGGTTATTATTTTTTTGCAGAGTTTGGGTGTTGGTAATGGTAGGAATATCTGTTTTGTGGGTTCCAGTAGTCTACACTCAACAGGGAGGTCAACTTTACATCTACATTCAATCAATAGCTGCTGATTTATCTCCCCCTATAGCAGCTGTCTACCTTTTAGCTATTCTTTGGAAAAGATGTAATGAAAAGGTAAGTTAGAGGTGACGACGTATTCCATGGGGCATAAGTGTTTTTACTTCAATAAATGAATATATTCTTGGAAAAAGATGCAATAAAAATGTATAATGAATCAGATATTTATTGATAATTTTGTGATTGTCAGACATTGTTTGTATTAATCCTTTTGTGATTATCGCGGTTCAGGTGGGGGGGGGCGGGGCCGGGGCGGGGGGGGCGGCCCGCCGCCCCGCCTTTGTTTTTTTTTTTGTCTGCCTCCTCCTGGGGGCGGCCTTACGCAGAGTGTATATGGCGTCCTGATGCTCAATGTATATGGACGTCCGGTAAATTTTTTTTTAAATTTAATAAAAACTTGAGTTTTAATTATAATAGTAATTAATTTTTAGGGCGCATTTTGGGCGCTGATGGTTGGCTTTGTTTTGGGAGTTGCTCGTATGATCTTGGAGTTCGTATACACAGCGCCAGCCTGTGGAGAGGTGGACACGCGCCCCTTCCTTCTGACTCATTTCCAGTATATGTATTTTGCTCTTTTCTTATTCGGGGTCACATTGCTTATAGCTGTAACTGTGAGCCTTCTCACCGAAGCTCCCAAACCAGAAAAGGTACTGTTAAAAAAATTAAATATTTCATTTTGCTGTAATGTTCATTCTGATAATTTTTATTTCGTCTTGGTAGCGAGCTTAAAATTTTAGTACTTTAGAAGGATTTTTTGTGATTTGGTACTTCTCATTAGGTACACAAACACAATACAAAATATAGGACAACATCAGTAAGCATTTGGTTAATTTTCTTAACAATTCGGTGTTAACTTTTTGTTTGGATTGTTCTTTAATTGCTCTAAATTAAATATGCAGTCCTCCAATGTATCTAATTCTTGAACAGAAACATTTCGATAAATTCTTAAAAATGCATTTTAAAAATGAGAACACGTGTTATTTTTTAAATTCTCTTTCACCATCTAAATATATGGTGAAAGAGACCTGATTATTAAAAGGGTATGTAAGTATCTTTAATGTAAAGTATTTTTAATTTTAACGTAAATTTCAAAGTATCTTTAATGCATTTGATTTTTATTTTGTTATATTTTTAGCTGCACAGAACAACATTTTGGACTCGTAAGAGCATTGCTACTGAGAATTACGATCACATGCCTGAAGCTTGCGTGGATCGCAGATTGTCAGAAGAGCGAAACATGATTGCAGAAAATACGGTTAACGAAAAACCACGCTTGGATAGCGAACCAAAAATTAAACAGCATTTTGAACTTGATACAACAATAACAGGTTATTAACTTTTGCATTTTATAGTGCATAATTTTATTTTAGTATTGTTAAGTAGAGTTTCCAAAGTCCGTGGCTCCACGTGTTAAAAAGCTTCCCTCTTGAATTTCGGCAATGACGTGCCCAGCGAGGGGGGGGGCGCCCACTCCAGAATCCTGCGAAACCGGATTTTTTTCAAAAGGGTACAGAAATTTTACGCTTTTTGAATTTTGGGACAGAAAAAGTTTTTTTTAATATTAATACAAAAACTTTTCGGATACCTTTTAAAAGCATATTAGTAGTCGAAAAACCAAATTTTTCGTGCTTCGCGGATAGTTTAAATCGACAATTTCTCTTCGTTTTTTGGTTTCAAATCGATTAATTCGTTCAATAGTTTAAGACATACATGTTTAATAAAGTCAAACACAAACAGTTGTCAAAAGTTTCAAACGTTTCAAACTCATGTTTTAAATGTATAAGGATAAAAAACCTCAAATTTCGTAATAGGTATCATCTTGAATTAAATTTGTGGCATTCTGCCCCCCCCGGACCTCGCCCCCCTTTTTTTCAGGGGGCTGGCGCCCCCCCCAGATTCCCCTACAGTGTTAGTTTTTACCCCCCCTCCCCCGACACCTCCCCCAAAATGAAATCCTGAGCACCCCACTGAATCCCGGTACCCGTATCAATCAGCCACCAGACTAAATATTTAACTACTGCTGCGGGACGTCAAAACTAGGGTTGCACTGGTGCTAAGCATGCATAAACTGTGCAATATCCCGGAATAAGGGAGTAAGTCCGTATTTTTAGGGGCTGATTAAAATCCGAAAAACGCATTTTACCAATATCGTTTTTGGGTGTATTTTACCCCTAACGTTAAAAACGTTAATTTCAAGTTAAAAACCTTTTTTATTGCATTTTTAACCTATTTATTGCATAAAACTCATTTTTACCATTCATTTTGGTCAGGTCCGCTAGGGGGGTTCAACCCAGGGTGGAAGGCCAAAATTTTTTAGGGGGGTCCAGAGGGGTACTGACCATAGGTGGCAGCCTCCCGGATTTTGGGGGGTATACCCGACCCCCAAAATTTGGGAAGGTGTCCCCAAATTTTTTTTTGGGTATACCTGAAATACCCCATTTTAGCGTTTTTAGTACTTGAGACCCCCAAATTTTAGGGGGGGGTGTCCGTCATACCCCCAAATTTTAGGAGGGGGGTGTCCGTCGTACCCCTAAATTTTAGGGGGTTGTCGGCTATCATCGGGATTTTTGGGACTATAACCCGAACCCCCCCCCCACGCCCAACCCCCCCTCCCCCCTGGCCACCTATGGTCCAAACCATACATGGGCACGGGGGGTTGGGGGGGGTTAACCCCCCAAATTCTAAGAAGGAAGGTTTAACCCCCCACTCAGAATTTGGGGGGAGAGAAAAAATTAACCCCCCCCCCAATTTTGGAAAAATGAAGAAAAAATGTTTTTAAAATGACTTCTAACTGCCTCCAAACTTAAGTTTTGAGGTCAAAATGGATGTTTTAAGCAATAAAAAGCTCAAAAATGCAATAAAAAGGGATTTTGACTTAAAATTAGCGTTTTTTATTTTTTATTTTTTTGAAATCGAAAAACGATATGGGTAAAATGCACTCCAGAAAAAAAACGATATGGGTATTTTGCGTTTCTCGGATTTTAACCCCCCTAATTTGGGGTTTAACCCCCCCCCCACTCCGGACCAACTTGCTCATGTATGATCCTAACCCCCCCTGACTTTGAGGAAGATCGACCTGGGGTGCGAGTGCGAGATTTCAAATTTAGAAGGGGGATCCGATTTTTTAACAGTTTTTTTTAATCAGTAATTTAAATGGTTTTAGGTCTAATATTGAATTTTATATATTAAAACAACCTATTTAGGCCTAAAAAGTGTGTTTAAATACTGTGTGTTTTTTTTTACTAAAAAACCATTATCTTTGACAGTAAATAAAAAATTATACTTGTAAAATGGTCTGGAGAGGAGGGAGACGGGGGTTCAGCTTTGCTAGAGGTGGGGGTCAGGCCGGACGGATCTCGAGCTTTGGGGGGAGAAGAAGCCGAGCCCCCTGGATTTTTTCCAGGGGGGTTCCAAATTTTGGCTCAATGGGGTGGTGGAGATGGACCCCTCGGTCCCCCTCCCAAAAAAACACCTATGCTTCTAACTGCATGCAATCTGAAGTTTTGAGATCAGAGTAAGTGTGTGAGCAAAAAACCTAAAAAAAATGCAATAAAACGACTTTTTTTTACCTGAAATTAGTTTTTTTACCTGGTTTCTTTTAAAATTAAAAAAACACAATCTATATAAGTAAAATAAAAAAGACACTCTAACAAACACACTCTAAAAAAGACGATATAGGTTAAATGCGTTCCTTGAATTTAACCCCCTCCCCGCTGTAATCGGATTTAACCGCCCCGTTCCAGACAAATTGGTTCATGTATGCGGTTAAACTAGGTATTTTCTCGTTTTTATTTTCTCTATTTTCCAATAACTATTTGGGTTTTTTTGCAATTTTACTTTCAAATTCGTTGTTATGCTTTCTTGGCTAATCAATGGACTCTCTATATTTTCAACTAAATTTTAATTAAGATTTTTAACAAATCGAAATAAAAAATCATTAAATTTGTGTTTTTTAAATGTTCTAGTACCGACATTGGGGGCTGGCGCACATCTGGATATAACATCAATGCAGGGACGTAACCAGGGGGGGGAGCGGCATGGGCGGCCGCCCCCCCCCCCCCCCCGAAACGGTCGGACAGAAGGAAAAATAAGAATAGTGGTTGGGCGGGGGGGGGCGGCCCCCCCCCCCCCCGAAATGGTCGCCAGATAGTAATATTTGGGGGTTTTCAGAGGCTAAAAATTCAAAATTTTCTAGTGCCTCGCTAATCGTTCGGCGCCAAACTATAAAATAATTTTAGTACCCCAATGGACCCCCAAAAACCAAAAAATTTTTCCGCTTCGCTTCGCTCAGCGGTCACTTTCTATAGTATACATACATATATCTCGTTATTTATGTTGCCTGATGCTAATGTTATTTCAAAGTTAGTACAATAATTTTTATAAGTAATAAGTACTACACAGAAAGCAAAACAAACAATTATATTGGTTGATTTATGTACCTCCCCCCTCCTAAATTTTCCAGCCGCCTATAGCATTGGCTCAAATTTTTCATATAGGTAGGTAAGTACCCTAGAAAACATGGAGCCGAGATGCTGCTCATGTGCTTTGGTTTACAATGTGGATTTAGCCAAGGGGTCTGAAAGGTCTCTAAATTCTTTTTTGTAAAATCCAGGCTCTGCCAATGTGTGCTTATGTAATTTTTAACTAAGAGCACGTGTTTTTACCGCTAAAAACATTAGATAATAGGTTATTAGGCCAAAAACAGTGTATTACACAGCTTTATCACGTTTATCCATGCTTTTTTAACGTTTTCAAAAATTAAGGGGGGCTCCGCCCCCCCCCCAAATTTCGGGGGGCGGGGACGGAGCCTACCCCGAAATTTTTTTTGTACTACAAGCCGTCGCCCCCCCCCCAAAATGAAACTCTGGATACGTCCCTGCATCAATGGTATAATTGATATAGAAATGATATAAAATTTAAGATATCAAATGATTTTTATATTGTAGACGAAGCTGAAGGTTTTCGTAACTTAAAGGTTAGTGCCCGATTTTGGAAAGCCTACAATTGGTTTTGCGGATATAACTATACCGAAAAGGGACAAGAAGAGCTTCAGCAATTTGAGGTTTTCCTTTATTATTTCGTTATTTAAATAATGTGGTGTTTATAAAAAGAAACGTATAATGGAACAGCGTTTTTTAACTTAAAACTTAAAATAAAGTTTGAATAAAGTGAGTTTAAAACTTGAAATAACTTTAAATTCCGTTTTTTGTTTTTTATTTAACCGATAGGTGAAATTAAATTAGCCGTCTTGACTCCCACCCTTTTCATGGTTGCCAAATTAGAATATTTAAAATAAATATTTAAATTAAAATATTTATATTGTGTGTGTACAACCATCATAATTATAATGATAAAACCACACAGGAAATAAATGACAAATTCAAACAATGACTGGCAGTTTACTATATATTTTTCATGAGCAATTAGTTAAAAATCTAAAAATGATTGTTACAATGAGTGTATTTTATCTGGAGTTATGTGCTTTATAGATAACACAACCAATATTAACGACAGTTAATATTGAAAACAAGAATGGAAATAATGCAGGAGAGATATATAATAAACACAGGTGCTTTGGGCTTACCTTTGACAACAATGATACTCTTTATATCTGGTGGTCGTCGAATTTATCTGAAATTCGGGAGGCTCTTTATCTATGGCTATAACAAAAAACCTCCCTCACTGTCCTACCATGACCATCTGCCCACCTATGCTACCGAGTTATAGTGCAAGGTTATTTTTAATGACCTCTTCGTTACGTATTTTTTGTTGTTATTTTGCGTATTTAATTTGCAAAGCGGATTCTGTTTTGCATTATATTATACAACTCACATTGTATTTAGGCTCACTTGGAGAAAATCACAAATCTGGAACAGAAAAAATCGCACCAATTGATTTTGAATGGAAATTTGTTGTTGATTTTGTGTGTTGCGGTATTTTTATACGTATTCTTCTCCGTAGTGTCTCCAATACAGTACAAAGAAGCTTATGAAAGGGCGTTAAAAAGTGGAAAGTATAATAAAACCACATAGAAATGTGTTAATCTTAAATTTTTCTTACTCTTGTTTTGTAATTTTTGTCAGTGTTTCTCATTCCCATGACAATTCCACGTTTTTTAGTCTGATTTAGTTTTGTGTTAGAATGTTTGCACTTCCTTTCTAGATGTTACAAATGATGATGTAACAAAAAATGTGCAGATCTCGTTTAAAAAGCGCTGGCGGTGGCGGCGTGTGTCACCATAATGACGAAATATTTTCAAAATAGTTTATTTTACTGGCATATATTTCATAATAATTCACGCGAGTTTTGTTATTATAAAGGCATAACTCAATTTAATTACTTTCGTGCGAAAATATGAATCCATTTTAATTCAATTAATAGAAAAGAAACCTTTGTAATAGTATATTTTAGCGAGGTGTGCAATTTCAAAGAGCTATTCTAAAAGCATCCCACTATAATTATAATAGTATACATCGACGCCGCTTTTTATGCAAAAGTTGCACAATTTTTAGAATATTTTATATTTTTGTTGTTACTGTGAGTATACTTTGATTATTCTTGCTTAATTTTTTTCAAAAATATCTTTTTTACTAACTTATGTTTTATTTGAGATCAATTTATAAAAAAAAGGTTTTTAGAGAATGATTTTAAACTGCTTTTGATTTAAGAATTCGTAGCGGCTGTAATAAAATAGTAGTATTTTTACCTTAAGGCGGAAAAAGGAAACTAATTGCTGTTTTGTTTTATACGCGAAATATACAACACGGAAATCTATGTTCATAATATTATGTTAAAACATTATTTAAACACAAGTTTTTTTGTAAATAAAAATGATTAAACAAATTTAGTAAAATTCGCTTGTTTGTTAGTGTCTTGAGTCTTAAAGAACGCTATTGATATCTTAGGTCAGAAAAAGGGTTGATATCTTAGGTCAGAAAAAGGGGTAAAGTGGGTTTCTCATTGGTACGCACGGTCCAGGCAGCTACAGGGAGGGGATCCTACGTTAATTGTAACTTGAATTAGACTACACCTCCCCTAAAAATTGGTGGTTTTAAGTACTAAAAACGCTAAAAATGGAATATAGGCTATAACAATACACTTTTCCAAAATTCGGGAGCTGCAAACAGTATTAATATAAACCAATACTTTTACACAATATTTTTTTTTATACCAAAATAAGATTTTTTTAGCAAAGAAAGTTTGGTATCAGTCCTATAAAAATCGAAAGCAATAGCTTGAAACCATACATGGGCAAGTTGATCCGAGATGGGGGGGAGGGGTTAAAAATAGAGAAACGCATTTTACTCTTATCGTTTTTGTTGTTTTTTGGAGTGCATTTTACCCATATCGTTTTTTGATTTTAAAGAAAAAAATGGGTTAAAAACGCTAATTTTAAGTCAAAAGGCCTTTTTTATTGCATTTTTCAGCATTTTATTGCTTAAAACATTTTGACCTCAAAACTGAAGTTTGGAGGCAGTTAAAAGTTGTTTGAAAGGCATTATTTCTTCATTTTTCCAAAATAAGGGAGAGTTAAATCCCCCTGTTCAGAGTTTGGAGGCGGGGGGGGGGTTAACCCCATCAAACCCCCCCGTGCCGGTCCCAGTGTATGCTTTAAACCAGACTTTCTTGTCCTAGATATTTAATTTTTATATGATATTGTTTTGATTGAAGTCGGCTCCTTCCCCCTCTCCCCCTCCCAAAAAAACTTACTGAGATTTCAGGTACCCTTATTTATCCTCATGAAATGTGCTCACCTATGATTTTGTCGTAAAAAATATAAAAAAATCTATTAGTTTGTTTGCCATTAAATTAAAAAAATATAAACATAATTTTAATTAAAACTATAACATTATCTGCTTCTTGTTACTGTTCGCGTGTTATCATAATAGATGAACAGAAAGTTCATCATTCGTATGCATTCACTTGATCAAATTATTCGGCCGTCGGCGGCCTAAAACACGCCCTTTCAATTTATTTAAAAAATGGCATAAATAAAAACATCTTAATATTTTAAAGGTAAAAATCTAAAAATCTAGAGTTTTTGCAATAATTTTTTAGTAATTAAATTCCAAATCCCTCCCATCTCTTGCTCACCTATCATTGTGATTGTTTTTTTAGTTTTTATGCGCTCATTGGCATTCTGGTCAAATATTTTTCAAATTATTATACTGTTTGATTTTTATTCTCAAAATGACATTTGTAGCTTTATTTTAGTTTATAGTTGAATTTAATTGTATATTAGTCTGTAGTCGTTAATTTAGTTTATAGCTAATGAGTTTTGTGTTAGTCTCTATTTTTCTTTAACTTTTAGCTTATCATAAATTCAGTTAGTTAAATATGTTTTATTTTTATTTATGGTTTTTTATTCAAACATCAATGTTAAACGTTTTCTTACTGCAAATCAACCGCGATATGTCCGTATTTTATGGCTTTCTTAAACAAACTTAACAATTTCTACTGTATTTGTTTATGGTTAAAATTCTTCGTTAAACAAGGAGTATCCTAATTCAAAATTAATACCAATTTGCAGTTAGTCATATAAATACAGACAAATTTTAAAAATATATTGCAAATATTAAGCCAAGATGGCTGGCCAAAAGGTTAAATTTTAGTTTTGATTTAATTCCGATCATTAAAAAATAAATAGGGCTGTTTTTCAGCCGGGTATGTAAAATAACCTTTAACCTTTTAAATGTAAAATATTGGTTTATGATTCTAAATTAACCGTTGATTATAAATCACCTCACAAACAAAATGAGAAACACCCGCATCGTAGTCGAATTGTTGTTTGTTTTGATTGTTTGTGTTAGTGTTTTGTTTTTGTTTAAGAGTGGTTTATAGCGCAAGAAACAGTTAACAAAGCAAATTTTGACTTCACGAAATTTTGTTGATTATGGTGGCCGTAGCAGGAATATGTCGACGAGATGTGTTTCCACAATGTATCCCATGCTCGTTCGAAAATAAATTCGTTCTATTTCTTGTAACATTCATTCCTTCATGTCACTAAAATTTCAGTTACTAAACAGGCCAGCTTAATCTGCCGATTATAACTTAAAAATCCCAAAAGTAAGGTTAGGAAATAAACAAAAAATATAGGCCATAATTTTACAAATCGGGAGGTTTTTCACTCATGTGTTATATTTTTAACATAACCTTTTAACGCCAAAAAATTTGATGGCAATTGCGAACGTATTTGCTAATTTTTTTTAGATTCATACTGAGACAAAAATTAATATTTCGACGAACTTTTTGTGGCATACGAAAGCAAAAAAGCCGCATATTTCGTTTATATTTCGTTTATATTTTTTACTATTTTTATTTTCCCTTTTTTTCAATCGTGAATGTGATTTGTGAATGTGTGTGATATGTAATTCCGGTGTTCTTCATTTCTTGCCTTGTTCCTTTTGACATGATTCTTCACTAGTGTTGTTATTCTTCAGTGTTTTTTCGTTTTATTTCTGTTTTATTATTGTTATTATTGTAATCACGTTTGTAGTAACTGACTTGTTTTTATTTTTTATTAAATGTAGAAGATTTAATTTAATATATTGGCGAAAATCTTATAAAATAAGTATACCCACTACAATCGTATAAAAGCAAAAAATTGGTAGTTACTGTCAAAATAGAACTCTAAAGGACTATTTTTTATACAATTTTTATTTAATTCAGAATTAAATATTTTTAGCATTTCCATAAATTCGATGGCTTTCAATGTCAAAAACGAACTAATAAAAAAACATTTGTTTGTAAATGTATATGAAAAATGAAAATATCTGTCCTATATCAATTATCGAACTAATTAAAATTGCGTATTATCATGAACATTTTTTTTATTTTTTATAATAATAAGTAATTTTTTTAAATATTTTTTAAGTTCGATAAAATAACTAAAAGATACGAAATTCATCTTGTTATTAAAATGTAACTTCAAATTTCTTTCTAAATAATTCCGTGAAGGATAGAGCGTTGGCTAGAATTTTATGTAAGAAATTCTGCTGATATAGTTTATAGATGATCGAATAGGAATAATGATTAGTTCCTTATTTGACCTTTAAAAGTTACCCCAATTTATTCGTCATACGTATTTGTTTAAAAATTATGTTGTTTAATGTATTTTTTCCAAGAACCATTTAAATTTTGGTTTCCAGAACAAGGGAACATCACTCTTGATCTAGCAAAAAGTTTTATCGCTAAAACAAGAACTATATGTTTTAAAACAATTCTTCTTTCAGATATAAACATTCAAATAATTTTTCCAGTCCACTTTATTTTTCATAAAAAAATTAATCTATGGTTGAATTATATCTGGCTGACGCTGAAAATTAGAATGCAAACATTAGGGGATCAATTAAAATTGTGCGGTAGGTAATGACTTTTTTTAAACAAAGAAGAGCGCAGTTTGTTTTTTTTTAATTCCACCTTTTCCCAAAATATACAAAAATTTTACCAACTTTAGCCCTTGAAAAGTTTGCATTTAGGTTACAAATTAAGTAATTTGATAAATAATTATTAAAATACAGTTTTTACTCTTTGTTATTAATCCACTTTAGTGAAAAATTTTGAATGTTTTTGTTGTTAAATAGTCGATTCAATACTGCAAATATCGCGGTCAGCTAGATTTTATTTGCCTATAGTAAATTGTTTTCGAAAACCTAGATTATGTTTAAAAATATATTGTGTGTAGATGATAAACCTTCAATATTCAAAATAATTATAACCATTTTGTAAGGATTTTGTAATAAACTGGTTATTCCATATCTTTTGTTGCTGTATTTAGATTTTAGCGTAAATTTTTGATCTAGACTGTGAATTTTTATACACGTGTTCAAAGCTGAAAGGCCAAATGTATCAATCGATTTTTATGCCATTAAAATTCAGGATTTTTTCATGTGTTTTGTTTGTGCTTCTGTTGATTGTTTTTGATTTAAATAAAAAAGAAAGAAAAAAAACTCGGTTTATAATGCTTAGAGGTATTATTCCTATGTTGCGTTTTCTTAATAAGCCTATATTCTTCAATGAAAACAGTTTTTTTGTTTAAAAAGCTTACTCTCAAAAAATCTTATTGTCTGATGTAAAGCATAGTTAGTACTCTAAATAAACAAGCCTACTCTTTAAAAGTGAATCATAGCAAACCAAAACTTATCCAGATAATTAGGAGCCTCTGAGCATGCTCTACTTCGGAGGTTTAGTATAGATTCAGATTTTAGTCGAAATCACAATTGCTATCCTGGTATGGCAATCATCATATATATCGTCTTACAGCTTCATACTTTTAATGCGCTTCGGTGCAAAATTAAATTTGCTTCGAAATTTATGCTGACATCGCGTTTTACAAAAAAAGTGAGCTTGTCCCCACTTCAGCAATAAAAACGAGTAAGCTCTCCTCGGACGCAGGATTTAAAGCGTATCTGGGGTTTTTGTTTATAGAAATCCAGTTTAATACATTAAAATCTCTGTTAATGACGGTTTCTCTGCGTTTCAGACGCGGTCTTTCATCTGTAATCGTTCATTCTGCAACTGCTATGAGGTTCAAACGTGAAGTGTGTATTGCGTCTCAAGCCTTAAGCCCGGTTCACACTGAGGTGGTAATGCCACCGGTGGGAATGCCACCGGTGGTATTCCCACCGCTGAAGAGCATTTCGTTCGCGTCTAGAGTAAGAATTTGTCGGAAAAATTTTTTTTACTCTTTTTCACTACTTCCCACTAACTTTTTTCTCGCTTGTAATAAAGTTTCGGACGGTTCCGAATTTGATTAATCTAAGGCCGCGCAATAAATTATATTAGAAATTGTGCAGCAGAAAAATTTGAAAATCTTTTATTAATGCATAAAAATTGCAAAGTCAGATTTAAGCACTTTCCATGCTATGTATGTACGTGTGTTTAAAATTCGCAAAAACTAAAAAAAATTTCATAAAAGATCATTTTTGTTTTTGTTTGTTTTGCTAAACGGTTTTGCTATATAATTTTTTTCGTTTATGCAATTCACGCGTTTTTCTATTTAAACCGCAGTATTGTTTGCTGGTTTTGCTTATAATGAAAGCGTTTATGTAAAAACCGTAATATTTTTCATTGGTTTTTTAAATAATGCGCGCGTTCCCACCATAGATGAGAACGGTCCGGGAAGCTAGGGGGTGGTTACCCGGGGTAAATCGAATTTTGAATTTTTGGAGGGGGGTCCCAGGTCGGTCCGGACCCCCCTAGTTTTTGAGGAGGGGTCGACCCGGGGTGCGAAATTTTGAAATCTAGAGAGGAGTCAGGTGACGTCCAGTTTTCAAAGCAAAACAGTTTTAAACTATAATAACTTTAATAATTGTTCTTTTTATAGGATAATACTACATTTTATTGAATAAAATTCTATATTGTGGTGTAAAAAGGGTGTAAAAACATGAATATGTGTTAGAAATTCACGTTTTTGGAAGAAAATTTTGTATAAAAAAAGTACCTAAAATTTTTCCGAGGCGGGAGAAAGAGGGGTCAGATTTAAAATTCTAGAGGGGGGTCAGGGGAAAAAAATTAGGGGGTGGGGGGCCCTAGATTTTCATGTAGGGGGGGGGTCCCAAAATTTCGAGGCTAGGGGGGGTGGAGCCCACCCTGCCCCCCTTTCTCACCTATGGTTCCCATGCGTTTTTTTCTTGAGAGAGCTGTGATGGCAGCTTCTCGCGGTGGCAATGCCACCTCAGTGTGAACACGTCATATGTTTAACGTTGGACACAACAGCGGTGGCTATCCACCTTGCGGTGGCAATGCCACCGGTGGCATTCCCACCGGTGGCATTGCCACCTTAGTGTGAACCGGGCTTTAGTGTATAAGAGCCCATAGAAGAACGCAACTTTTAACATTAGCTGCGCTGACGTTTTAACATTCGCCTTTCAGACTCGTTTTTTTGGACTTAACAATCGCAAAAGATTAAGATTAAAGTGTTGTTTTTTTTTCTTAAAGAATAATGAATAATTAAACTTCCGAACATTCTGCAAATATTTATTTTTTGTTTTTGTGTTTTTTTTTTACACAACAGATTACCAATGAAAAAAAACTTATTTGCTAATATCTAAAATCGAGTATTTAAATTTTTTGTTAGAGTAAAATGTATTCTGATATTTTAAACTTTAAATATATTTATTTCCTACCCGTAAAATCCTGCGCATCTATAACTTTATTATATGTTTTCTGGGAACTTTAAAAAAATTGACAATTCAGCATACTCTTTAGCAATGATTGCCGCTATTATTAAAATGACAGATGTATGGATGCAATATAGAGTAGGTTTTATTTTTTTAATTCTTATAATTTTTATTTTGCTTTTGTTAGCATAGGCCAGTAGCGTACCCAGGATTTCTTTTCGGGGGGCAGTCTGGGGTGAGGGGTAAATACTAACCCTGAAGAGAGATCTGGGGCGGTAGTCCCCCAGAAATGGGGGGGGGCGAAAGCCCCCAGCGGGGTAAAAGGGCAGAGCCCCTTGTCAGGGGATCTGCGGGACAGAATGCCCCCCGGGGGAGAAAATTTAAGGCGCTAAAATACACTAGAAATTTAATTCCAGATGATACTTATTAGAAAATTTGAAGGTTTTTTTTTTATTTCATTAAATTTAAAACACTGTGTTTAAAACGTTAATAAAACCTTACTTGTGTTTATAGTAGTTTTATCTAACACGTATGCCTTAATGTTTATTGAACGGCATAATCGATTTTAAATCGAAAAACAAAGGTAAATTGTCAATTTAAACTACTCGCCAATCGGAATAAATTAGGTTTTTTTGACTATTAATATGCTTTTGAAAGGCATTAGAAAAGTTTCTGTATTGATATTAAAGAAAAAATTTTTCTCTCCCAAAATTCAAAAAACTTAAGGACCCCCCTTTACAAAAAAAACCGGCTTCGCCGGATTTCGGGAGAGAAGGGAGGCTACCGCCTCAACCCCGCTCCCACCTGGGCACGCCACTGGCATAGACTTAGCTTTGTAAAAAAGTCATTCAGAATTAGGTGGATTTTTTGTAAATAAAATTATTTAAATTTATGAATTGCTTAGAAATAGGTTTAGCTTTGTAAACAAATCATTCAGAGTTATTTTAATAAAATAAAAAGAACGCAAAAATGGATCATTGCTTTTGATAAATATTACGAAGATTATATTTTTTTATAAATTTGTGTTTTTTTAAATATTTACAAAGAAATGAAATCCTAAGCATAAATATCTATAAATTTAGCTAAAGTTATATAGCGACATGTTGTTCCATTTTTCTTCTGTGTAAGTAGTGAATTATGTAATTTTCTAAAATCCCCTCTGATGGGTGGGCGTGGGACCATTGTCTAAATACCTATACCCGCTTCGCAACCATAGGTCACCGAAGGGGGGGTGGTAGGGGGGGGTCACCCCCCCCCTACGGCCTCTGAGACCTATCCCCCCCCCCTAAGGCCCATTTTTGACCCCTCCCCCCCCATCGACCCCTTGAACCCCTAACCCCCCCCCCTAAGGCCCATTTTTGACCACCCCCCCCCCCACCAAACAATCCCAAAAAATGCTTAAAAATGGTCAAATTTCGTCAAAAAATTGTCAATTTTGGTCAAAAAAATGGTAAAAACACCCCAAGCACCCCCGGGTGCTTTTTTTTAAAAAAAACACCCCGGGGTGTGACCCCCCCTGGAGGTCAAAAACCTCCACACCCCGGGGTGTGGACCCCCCCCCGGAGCCGTCGAAGGTCGGTGACCTATGTTCGCAACAGTGCTGATAGAGGACTTTTAAGTCTTTTAATATTTACAAAAAACCGATCGTAATATAAGATTTATGAAATATCGCCCTTGCTAATTTTTTTGAAGTGTATTTTCTTCTAGGAAGAATTGCATCATAAAATATTGTGGATGTTAGGTCACTGCTCCCGCAATCTTGATCTGATTAGTCACAAAGAAGCAGAAACACCCAAACACAGTAGGTTTATTTATTTTGAAAATATATCGAATCGAAGATTTTACACCTATGCGTTTTTAACATCATACATATATCATGCGTGTACCCAGGATTAGAAACATAGAGAGGATGTGTTAGGTAAAAAGAAACGGACATTTTTTTTCCAAAATGTATTAAAAATAAGGATCTCCTACACAAAATAATCCGGTTTCGTCGAATTTCAGGTTCAGGGTAGGTGGGTGGCCGCTCTTTCATCAGGGGGCACACATATATTGTTCAATTCTTCTAATGGCTCCTGTGGCGGAGATAATGCTTCATGTAAATCATTTTGCGCTGGTTTTTTTGCTGCTAGGAGATTAAAGTTTCCATTTTAAACTTCGGATCAAACATATTCGTTAGAAGCGGCAGAACTGTGGCAGCACACATGGGCACGGGGGTTTTGGGGAGTTACCCCTCCCCCCCAAATTCTGAGATGAGTGGGTTTACTGCCCCCCTCCCCCACTCAGAAGGGGGGGAGAGAAAAAATTAACCCCCTAATTTAGGAAAAAGGAAGAAAAAATGTCTTTAAAATGACTTCGAACTGCCTCCAAACTTAAGTTTTAAGGTCAAAATGATGTTTTAAGCAATAAAAAGCTCAAAAAATGCAGTAAAAAGGGCTTTTTGACCTAAAATTAGCATTTCTTTACCTATTTTTCCTTCCAAATCGAAAAACGATATGGTGAAATGTACTCCAGAAAAAAAAACGATATAAGTAAAATGTAAAATGCGTTCCTCGGATTTTAATCGCCCTTGGGGTTTAACCCCCCCCCCCCTCCACTCCGGACCAACTTGCCCATGTATGCTTGTCAGCAAATTATATTTCGGAGATTTTCGTCACACTTTTCTCTTAGCCTGTTTAACGACGACATCATCTATGTAGATAATGCTGGCTGCAGGCATCCCGCGAAAAAAGTTTTACAGAGAAACCGCCAAAAGGTTCTTCGTAACCCTCCTCTTTTATCCTGGCTTGGGGCAGGCACTGTATAAACTATGACCTTCCATTGTTGTGTTGTTTATATAATGATTTATACAAAATAAATATATTATTGGCGCTAAAAACCGCAATTTACGAATACTCTGCTAGAATGGAGGTAAATATTTAGAAATTTAAAATATTATTCTGAGGATCTTTTGTTAGTTGTAGAACTTGTAATATTCATAGTAGAATAAACTGCAAGATTAGAATCGCGAGAAGTTCCAGTTTGTATTGGGTTCTTTACTGTTGTAAATTGGAAACCCAATACTAAACAAGTCGAAAATTAACAGTAGCCGTAGTGTAGTGCAGTTTAGGTAATTGTGTCTGATGTTATGGGGGTGTCTGGTAAGGTGAGTTTTCCACCATAGGTAGGCAGCCTCTATACTTTGGGTGGAGGGCATAAAACCAGGGGACACAATCTAATTAAAGTTTTTGTCTACCCTTTTAAATGTACGTAAGTTTTTCTTCTCGGATTTGTAGCATCTGGAATTAACTTCGCCAAAATATAGTTAGATCATGTCCGTTATAGTTTTTAAATCAAACTTTAACAAAGAAATTTTGACAAAATAAGTTTTTTTTAATTTTTGAAAACAGAAAAAATTATCAATTTTTGATTAACTTTTGAAAACTGTACTTGCCCTTTTTATCATGTTAATACTGTTTTCAGAACTGTGCAATACCCGCTCCCCCCTCCGAGGTTTTATTCAGTCACTAATATTCCGCGGGGCATTTCCAGACCGTGCACAGGTCTGCTGTTTGTTTGACTAGTGTATACCACTTTTTTTAACAAAATTTATTGTCATACATAGGTGTATAATAATTGTGCTACTGTATATTATACCGTGCAGCGCAGTAAATCTTTTGTCTTTATTTTTTAAAATAAATAATTTAAAAATCAATCAGAAGTTTACTGATAGACTGCCCGCGTTATTTTGGAAAAAAATTCTCCCATTTCTGAAGTTTTGGCCTGTTTGTTTGAATGGTCAATGCTAACGGGTAAACTTCCTGATATTTGGAAACACGCCTTTGTGATACCTATTTTTAAAAAAGGAAATAAAAATTTGCCCAATAACTACCGTCCTATCTCCCTGACCTGTATTTCGTGTCGCATTATGGAAAAAATTATTTATAAAGCTGTTTTAAAATATTAACAAAAACGTAATCTAATATCACGCCATCAGTTTGGTTTTTTGTCTCGGAAATCCACAGGCTTGTAGCTGTTAACCTGTCTTAATAAATGGACTGCAGCAATTCGAGATAGATTGTGTTCATAGGTGTTTTGGGGGGACAGAATTTTGAACCCCCCTAGAAAAATCCAGGGGCCCTCCACCTCCCCCAAAGCTCGAGAGCGGTCCAGCCTGACCCCCATAGCTAGGCGGACCCCCCTCCCCCCTCCCGACCAATTTGGAAGTATATTTTTTATTTATTGTTAAAAACACGGTTTTTTAGTTAAAAACAGTGTTTAAATACAATTTTTAGGCCTTAATAATAAATTTATATTCCGAAGATATTATGCAAAATGTATTTCTTCCTAGCGCCATTAATAATAAACTTTAAGCAAACAAAGGTTATTTTTTTTGTTGTGAAATAATGTAACATTAAATTTTTGAGCGTGACGAAAAGGAGACACATCAATCAATATCAAATAAAAACAAAGCGCAAAACATCTATAGTTGATAAACATTAATTTTGATATATGGTTATTTGATGTTTGGCGTTTTCACAAATTTTCTAACAACAGAAAATTTAAAATTTATTCAAAGCTTATTTATGTAAAAAAGCGAAATGTTTTCTTTATACGAAAAATACGTTTATTTTATACGTATTTCGCTTTTTTTAAAAAAGAATATCTTGGTTTCTAAATGGCAATACCAGAATTACAGGGAAAAAAATACAACAAAATGTAAAACCTCTAGTAAACATTTTTTTTAAATGGTAGCATTTATATATTCTTCGGAATTGAAATTGTAAAAAATTAATCAGCAATACGTAACTGAACGAAGTA
>JASAMX010019549.1:0-12420 GCA_030248175.1 Microlaimidae sp. YZB2_3 | reverse complement strand
TGTAATATATCGATTATTAATTAAAATTTTAGTTTTTCACTGCGAAAGATACAGTGACAAAAATGCATAAAGATCTATTCATACTTATGACAAAACGTCCTTTGGACAAAGTCCAAAGGACAAAAGTCCTTTGTCCTTAGGACAAAGTCCAAAGGAAAAAGTCCTTTGGACTTTGTCCTTTGGACAAAGTCCAAAGGACAAAGTCCAAAGAACAACGTATTCATACTTCTTGTCCTTTGGACTTTTCCCTTTGGATTTTGTCCTTTGGACTTTGTCCAAAGGACAAATTCTGAGTAGCGTTCATACTTCGTCCAAAGGTCAAAGTCCAAAGGACATTTTGGCTTGTCCAAAGGACGTTTTGGTTTGTCCTTTGGACTTTGTCCAAAGGACGTTTTGTCATAAGTATGAATAGACCTTAAGAGTAACAGAATATCCGATTGTCTGTTTAACAGTTGTTCTAATTAAATTATAAATAAAAAAATCCACAGTAGAAAGTTTTTATCATTTAAAAAATCTACAACGACTTGTGGATTAATCTAGATTTTTTGGAATAATGTACATGATAGTTTTTCTACGTAATAGAGTTGATTATTTTACATGTTAACCGCGTATTGCCAATAAAAAAACTACTAACGTAAAATTCTTAGATGAGGTCTTTTTTTGACCTTTTTTGACCTTTTTTTGGACCATTTGACCTTGTGTATCCCACCTTAATCAAATATATAAAAATTAAAAAAAAGAACATTGCTTCGGCCCAACATCAAGGCATAAATTAACTGTACATATAGCTGAATTGCTTATAAACAGAATTTATTTTCTTAAAACATCACTTGATTTTTTCAAAATAGCCTATAAAACAATTAGAGTATTAGTGTTTTAGGCTTCAGGAATAAAAATTTGGCTCCCTTGGGTTTCCGAATTTATTTCTGGATCTAACACACAAAATGACAACTGGATGAAATCTTCAACTGTTCACTACACTCCATGTAATTATTTTCTTGAATAAGATTTATTTGTAAGAAAACAACAATTAATTGTATTTTAGATGTTTTTGTAACTGTTTTTGTTTTAAAAATAGTTTTTAATTGAACAAATGCAGTTCAAAACAGGTTTTTGAACCAGCAGAAAAAAGGCACTTAAGTGAAACTTGGTTGCTTGTCTGTGATGATTAGCATTGACTCGTCTCTAGTCTCTAAAATACCAACGTGTCGACATTTTTAATTTGGTATTTTTGCGACAAAATCATATTTTTTTTATTTATTTCCATATTTTTATAAAGTTTTAGATTCAAGATTTTTTTTTCTAGTAGAAAATCAAGAAAAAAAAGCGAAAATACAAATGTAATTGTAACCCAGTTGAGTTACAAAAACACACAAACATAAAAGAAATAAGAAATTGAACATGAACAAAGATCACAACAAACATCACAATAAATTTTGTTGATAAGAGTAGATCCCAGCATTTAAAATCCACAATAAGTGACACAATACAGTAATACATAAAAATTGATATTTAATTTTGGGAATATACAGATTTTACATATTTATTTCTTTTTTTTTCTACTGCCTACTGGGTCTGATCTGCTCGAACGACGAGCTTGGTACGGTTAAGCTACAAAATCACAGCCTTCTTAACTCTGTGTCAAAATATTTCGTTAGGTTTGTCTGTAAAAATTTTCAATTATTTCAATTTTAGTTCGCGGATCTTCTTCCCCTATAACATCAGGTGAAAGCAGGACCTGTAGAGCCTTGGCTGTCATGCCTTCTATTTTAAATTCAACAACGCCTGTCGAAGATCATTTGTTTCACGAAACCTTAATTTCAGAGCAGCATAGCTGCACGGGAACTGTTGCCAACATTCAACACGTTCTGTGCATGACCAGTATTTGTTTTATTTGTTTTTGTTAGTTACAAAAAGTGCAAATTAAAAACCTGAATACACACTGATATAACTGCCGTTTAATTGCGTATTTTGATTTCTGACATATAACGTTATAAAGCTCAAATTTAAATCCAAATATACAATGATATAACTCCCGAAAACATTGATAATTTCGCCGTGACATTTTTCAGATATGACGTTTAAAGTACAAGTTTTGTGACCAGTAATAAGACACCTTCTTTGGTGTGCTTCTAGAACAAATTTTTTCAAGTATTTTCTGAAAGCTTGTACACAATTAGATTCGTTGCAATGAATTGCATTGTTTTGCACATTTTTGCGAAACTTATGTTACAAAACTGTTTTTGGGGTTTTTAATCTGAAAAATTTAATGTTTATAGAAATATGTAGAAATTAAAAAAAAACACATTTAGCTATGATTATTCGAATCTGTGTGAAGAATGGCAGAAAAATTTTTTATTTATTTAATGAATTGCAACGTGTAATTGCAATAAAATACCATTACTATATGAATTATATGAATAATTTACAATAATACATGTAGTTAAACTTTTTAACCCTTAATTAGAACACACGGCCACAAACCACCAAAAAATTTTTTTATATCAACATTTTATTTGCTACTAAAAACTGAATTCTATGAAGACCAATTAAATATTAAATCAATTTCATAAATATTAAACAAGTAGAATTTATTTTGTACAATTTGTGAGTTAAGTTATTATTTTTCTATAAAATTTTATCATTTATTCTGTCAAACTTATTTTTGCGATGTTTTTAAAGATATTTTTTTATTATTTAGGAACGAAGTATGCTGATTTCAGTACACATGAAGGAGTGCGTTTAAATGTTCTTGTTGGAATAATGGAAACCTTAACAGAAATCGTAAGGTTTAAAACGCAATATTCGTGCGAAAAAATACACATGGAGGACTTAAGGCCGCGGTTCACACCGGAGTGGCAGTGGATAGTGGACAGTGAACGCGCGCGTTTTCATCATTACACCCTCATTGTTACTGCGGTGTAAACTGTGTGCGCTGTGCGTCACCTATCAGCTGCCACTCCGGAATGAACCGGTGTCAAGGGATATTATTTCCCCCTAAAAATTAGTCTTTCTGGAGGTAAAAAGAAGGGGGAAAAGAAATCCCGCAAAACCGGCCTTTTTTAATTTGTAACTTTAAAAATTTTAATAAAAACTTAAAATATGCTTTTAAGTATTAAAAATTAATTACCTGATGTCAAAACTAAATTTATATATTATGTACTATGGAGAATATTGCAGGAAAAAAATATTCTTCAAGATTTATTAAAACTTCAAGACTTTTCACATAAAATAAAAAAAATTCTTGGCAACCGCAAAAACCCTTTTTACATAAAAGAAATTTCTAAAATCAGGTCGTTTTATGAATATTTTTAGTAAATTATTGTTTTATTTTCTGTTGATATTCATATAATTTATTTTAAATATATTAGTTTGAAACAAAATTAAACTAAAAAAATAAATAAATATGTTGGAAAATTATAATACTATTAATTTACTCATAATTCTAAGAAAAAACAAAAAAAATTTCATTATATATATATATATATATATAATATATATATATATATATATATATATATATATATATATATATATATATATATATATATATATATATATATATATATATATATATATATATATATATATATATATATGCGGATTAAGTTAAATGAGGTATCACTGAAAAACTTATGCCCCGCAGAGTGTCGTAGAAGGATTTAAATTTAGAAAAACTTTACATGGACATCTTTGGGCTGGACAACGTATTTTCACTAAAAGGAGGAATGGATTTAGAAAGTTTTGTTTTTGAATTGGCTTAAACTTATTGGTAACGGTGAATAGTCGATGGAAAGGCAGAATATCTCATTTTTTTGAAAAGATTAACATGGACATCTTAATGCTGGACAACGTTTTGCACTAAAGAGGGGAACGACCTTCCTCACTAACCAGAAAAAGGATTGAGCTAAATGAGATATCATTGCAAAGTTACAGACCAAGGACTGTTTTAAAATGTTGAAATTAAAAAAAAATTGAATAAACATCTTTATGCTAGACAACGCATTTTTTTGAAAGGTAGGATGAACTTTTCTCCTGAACTACAAAAAAAATTAGGCTAAGTGAGATATTATTGGAAAGCTTACAGTACAGATAGTGTCGTAAGGGTAAAGTGGTTAAACTTTTAAAAAAAGTAACATTGACATCTCTTAAGCTAAAAAAAGCATTTTCACTGAAAAAAAAGAAAAGGAATTACCTTGCTAGCTACGAAACGAAGTGGGTTAAATTATATATCTTTGCAAAGCTCACAATTCATGCAATTATCATAAAAGGGTTGGATTTTGAAAAAATAGCTGAATCTGGAAAAATACGCAGATAATTTTTTTCCAGCCGTATGGCTGATGTGACGACCCATAACTGAAGGCTAGATAAGATGACGATTTGTTTGGAGACAAAAAAATATATCCATCATACCAGGATTTGAAGCCGGGTATCCTTTTCTTCATTTCCAGGCCTGCCCTTCTCAGTCAGGTGTGCTACCATTGCACCATAGGGGCTGGTTTTGAATTTATTTTACAGCGCCTCTTATACTCGCCAGTAGTTGTGAGTCATCACTTCAGGAAGGGACGTTTGACGTCACACCTTCCCACCCAAGAAGAAGCTGTTCTTAGCAAGCTTCTTTAACCAACCATTCAAAAGTTCAAACCGCTCCCCTTCGCATCATGTAGGTATGCTTTTCATCTAAGGTCCGGTACGGGTACCACTTGTGACAACCCATAACTGGAGGTGAGATAAGTGAACAATTTTTTGGAGAGAAGGAAAAAATACCCATACCGGAATTTGAACCCGGGTCTCCTTTTCTTTATATCCAGGCTTGTCCTTCTCAGTTAAGTGTGCTACCACTGCACAATATGGACTGGTTTTTTATTTACTTTACAGCGCCTCTTATACCCGCCAGTAGTTGTGAGTCATCACTTTAGAAAGGGACGTTCGACGTCACACTGACACGAGCTACTTGTTATTTTAAATTTAAATTTGTAACGAAGTGTATGCTAAAAATTTTTGTTTTTATTTTTTGATCTTTCGTTTTCTGACCTTTGGATTATTCAATTTGTAATAAACGCATCATTATAAACCTGTATATTTTGATTATAGGACAATTACACCTTGGTGACTGCGATGAATATTAATCTTGGATTAAATATTTAACAACAAAACAAATCAAAAATTTTAAAGAAAAACTGTCAACATCAAAATTTTTTATGACTATCAATCTTAAATAAAACATATAACACCTAAACCATTTAAAGTTTTGAAGAAAAAAGTTAAATATTATTTTTAAGATTTTTATTACATTAATTCATTCAGAGCAGAAGCGGTATTTTTTAAAAATGTAAAATCGAATAATTTTGTATTTTTTACGAAAAAGCTAAAGAACGTCATGAGCGCAGAATTTTGTTTGGATTTTTTGTGTCTTGATATATTTTTACAAGGCCAGTCAAACGTAATTCTTGTATAAGTTAGTTTCAACTTCCTCATAGAATTGAAATTGCTTTTTCTAAATCAAATTCCAATGCTTTTGGCCATTGAAAACAAAGAAATTATTGTTTATTAATTGAATAATAATTTTAAATATTAGTGATGTTTCCCTAAGCTTCGAGTTCTGGAGCTCCAGAGTGGAAGTTTAATTTTTGGAGCTCCGAAGCAACCCCCCCGTGTTCCAGAACTTCGGAGCTCCGCCTTATTTTCCTATTTATAACATGAATATTTAAAAAACAATGCCATGGATTATATTGATAAAATTTTTTTTAAACTTATTAAAACAAAAAAATAGTCCAAAATCTGCGGATAGTACAACTTAAAACATATTTCAAGCTTAAATAAATATTAAATTGAAGTTTGGGAGCTCCAGAACGTACTTCGTTTTAAATGGTCGGAAACATATAACAATATCGGATTTAAAATCTCAGCTTATCTTTTTTAATTCCAGGAAACTGTAAAATTGATTTTCTTTAAAATGTTTCAAAAGTTGATGAATTTTAATCTTAAGTCAATGAAAATTATAGATGAATTTAACTTATTCAACAGACATTGTCTTGCTTTATTTAGAATCCATGGTATTGTGGTCTCAAGTGCCGTAGAGCTGCCGATTGCATAGGAACAAATTATAATGCAGGTATCTTAAACTTCTTGTCCTGTTTTTTTTACCAGATTTTGTTCTAAAATTTGCATATTATAAATCACATAGTGGTAGTCAAAATTAAAGAAAAAAAATTTGGAGTAAAGCATGGCAAACGTTGGTGTGCAATTTTACACTAGATTTTACAATTGCACCTCTACACAGGGTTTCAAATTTTAAGATATTAAAAGATTACAGATAAATGCTTCATAAATTTACACTATAATAAATAAAATTAATTTAAAATAATTATTGTGAAATGCAGAAAATTTTAACCTTTAGGTATACTTCTCATACTGAAATTTGTTTTTTTAGAGCATTGTGTATAAAAAAACATTTATAACACGCTAGATTTTAGTACAAAGTTACAAAAAATGAACAGATTTCTTTAGTTTTTTTTAGCTTTTTTGACACCTTGGTTTTAAATTTTGAAAAATTTACTAACAAGATATTAAAAATTTAATGAAAAAAAAACAACAGTTTAAAAGATATATTCTTTAGAAAACGGCCGAAAAGATTTTTTATATGCCATTTTTGCTCTTTTTTATATGAAAAAGTATAATGTTTGTCTGAGTGAAGCCATATATTTTGGATAAATTTTACCTAATTTTGCAAAGAAAATATAGCGTTATAGTTTTATACCTTTTAAGAAGTATTCTTCCGGAAGTTTGTTTTAACTATTTTATTAGTTTTATTTTTAACAGCCACTCTCAAAGCTAGCATAGACATATACCTAGAATTTTTTATTTTGAGGAACACAACAATGCGAACTGTTGCCTGTAAATGTGCAAGTTCCAGTATTAGCAGACCATGGTTCAACCGTAAAGACATGGTATACTGTTCAAAACAACGCCCAGTGGGTTCATTATGCAAGACTGTATTAAAACTCTTGTGCTTTTTATACGCGTGTAGTCGTGTACTGTGTTCTAAATATAAGAAACCATGTACTAAAAACTATGCTGCTATTACGTTTGTACTGTATTTTAACAGTATAAAAATAAAGTATAAAAAAACTGAATACAGAAAAACATGGAAACTTCGGAATAATGTATTGTAGCTACTAATTTTCTACAAGTTCAAAGAATTTCAAGAAATGGTCAATAAGGAAATAAAATAAGAGAAATAAAAAGAAAAATTGGATTAATATGCTGTTTTAATATTTTTCTAATGTTTATTATGTATAAAAATATTGTGCTGCTATTCTACGTGTACATTGTTTTAACAGTACAAAAACATAACATAAAAACTAAATTTAAAAAAATAAAATAAATAATAATATTGCAAGCTTGGCTGAATTAGCTTCGAAATTTAATTTGGATATTAATTTGTTACAACTTAACAGCTTTTTTTTAAAGTTTAAAGTTTATTTATTTGCACAAAGCAGAATACGCAAGGCCGATGTTACTCAGCTCTAATTGTGCAACCAAATAGTACATGTAACAATATTAACAAGCAATAGTCGAGGATGTGGCGCAGTGGCAGATCTTACGTTCTGCATACTGAAGGTACCTGGATCGAGTCCCGGCTGAAATACACTGCATTGTGGTGTTATTATTTGTGAATATTGTTATATGTAGTGTTTGGTTGCGCAATTAGTGCAATATCGGCCTTGCGTATCCTGCTTTATGCGAAATAAAAAAAAAATTAACTTTTAATATTATCACAATGCAGCGTGCCTCAGTGGGAACTCAATCCAGGGATTTTCAATGTGCAAGACAAAAGATCTGTCACTGCGCCAAGACCTCGACCTTTTTAATGAATATAGGTAAATAAAAAATAATGGATTGGATTAATATACTGTTTTGATATTCTTTTATTAGTATAGCTAATTTTGGTCAAATGGTTCGTCTCAATAAATTCTTGTAACCAAATTAGTTTTAACATATTGAACAATATTATGGTCATGCTGCGCACTATTTGTATGGTCATGCTACGCACTATTTGTTATCATTTTATTTATAACTTTCATTTTGTTTTACTCTTTTAAAATAATTTTATTGGCCCTGTAACCAGATTTTAAAACTGTCGGTAAATAATTGTTTATAAATAATTTTTTCGTTAAACGTTTATATATAAACACGTTTATATGATTGTTTTGTTGTAATTTTTGTCCTTTGTTAAAATTTAAAATTTTTAATTAATTGTTTATAAAATGTGGTTTGAAAATATATTTTTTTAAATAAAATATAGATCCAAAAGACAAAAAAATATGCCTACTGATTTCCGAGTCTTCATTTGGACCCCCTTGCCCCAAATATTCCAAATTCTTCTTCAAGCTCCAAATATACACAGCCTACGGGTGTGCATTGCCGGGAAATTTTGTTTTTGCCGCGCCATAGCTTTAGTACTAAAGTTCCAAAAATCGCTGTAGCCTTAGCTTTAGTATTAAGCCCAAAAAAAACTTAGTACTAAAGCACTTTAGTCTTAGCTTTTGCAAAACCAACTAAAACGGATATGTATTTACATTCTAGAATTATCCCTTTTTCATAAGCAATTCTTAACATTGCAATGTTAAGTTTATAGTAAAAACTCAACATTAAAGACGTCTTTTACGTTTATTATCAGTTTTATGTTTTATTTTTTTAAATAGTATTTTTAGGGCTAACTCTACAGTTAAAAAGTTGCTCTTATACTGTATTGCTGTTTTAACTTTAAATGCAAATAGTCATTAAGGTAAAATATAAAAATATAGTTAAATGTCAAGAATATTGTTTTGTAATGAATATCTATCTAAAAAAAAGTTGCTTTCATTTATTGTAAAACTTCGGTTCCCACCGACTAAAAGTTTTCAATATCTATCTAAAGCAACAAAATATTTAACCAACATTTTTGATTAAAAAAAACACGCTTACTGCATAATGAACTTCACAAAATGCCATATGCAATAATAAAATTGAGGTTATTTTGATATTAAGCACTAAAAACTTAAAAAAGCTTCAAAAAAGCAAAAATTGCAGTGCTTTCTAATGCTTAAACAAAAATTTAAAAAAACAGACAAATACTCACACTTACAGCACCTTACAACCATAAGTCGTTTTAATCATTTTAAGAAGCGTGGTTGCGGCAGCTAGAGGGGAAGGGAGCGTTTACTTAGGGTAAAATGCATCTTGAATTCGAGAGAGGTACATCTTGAATTCGAAAGGTGCCCTTTCGTACTCACTGGTTTTCTAGAGTAGTAGACCCGGGGTGGAAAATTTTGAAATCCAGAAAAAACCCATACTTTTTGCCAAGCTTTTGCCAGCAAATTTCAGTTTATCCGCGCCTTAGCATTAGTACTAAGCCCAAAAAACCTTTTAGTACAAAGCCCTTTAGCCTTAGTTTTAGTGCTAAGCCCAAAAAACCCTTTAGTACTAAAGCCGTTTAGCCTTAGTTTTAGTACTAATGACACCCGTAACACAACCCATACAGTCAAAAAATCTAAAATCAATAAAAACAATTTTAATAAAACTGTGCATTGAATCGACTAATCGATCACCTAAATGAGATTGGAAAGTACGTTTGCAATTGTTAAATCACCTATTTAACCGTGCACTATTACTTAGCACCTAAGTATGAGCAAGGTGGTACGTAGATTTAACTTCGGTGAAGTTTCTACACCACAATGACCAGAGGAAAATACCACCACTATTGGACGAAGGTTTCACTGTGGTAGTGCAAAATTTTCACAGTGATAACGGGGAAAAAGATAATCACTGGAACAGGTAATTGAAAACTTTGCTTGACCTTAAAGCAAAATGTTTAAACCGTTCCTGGAATGAACTTTGCCCAGCCTATTGAAGTGAAGCGAAGGTATTATGATAAACAGGTGACAAATTATCTGCAATACATAGTTATGTTTTTATCCTCAAATATCATGCTCCGGAGCTCTTGCCGTTTAAAGCGGAGAGAGCTCCTAGGTTTGGAAAGATTAAAGGACCGAAGCGACAAAATTGATTTATATGAGTGCTTTGAAATTATACATAGCTTAAACAATTTGCAAGCTAATGAATTTTTTCGAGTTTGACCACCTGTGGTTATCCCTTTAAATTGGCTATTGAAGATAGCCGAATTAATGCAAGAAATTTTTCTTTTGCAAATAGGGTGGTTACACCTTCGAACAATCTACTCCCATCTCAAGTAACTGTCGATTCTTTGGATGCATTCAAGAAAAGTTTTAAACTGGCTTAAATAAGCGTTCATTATATATGAGCCTTTAAAGTCATTTCAGATAGCTATGTTTGTTGATATTTTGTTAGAATTGTATTTATTTTGGCGGCAATCAAGTCGCAGATTTGATGTTGTTGATGAAACAAAAAGAAAGAAAAAGAGAAGAAAAAAAAAGAAAAATGAAATGATGTAACAGTAGAATTAAACTATGCATAGACTATGCTTAGTACAATATTAATTCTGTTATCTGATCATTAAAAAAAATTTATTGCCAAATTATATTTTTTGCACTCTATAGTGATTACAAAAAAGAGTTTTGGTTCCAATAGTTTTCTGCATATTTCACGATAGTCAAAACCCTTCCATTTAAAAGGAGATTGTTTAGTGTTAAACACCTTCACAGAGTTATGACCTTATAGAATGATTTTTAGCCAATTAGGGCTTGGAAAAAATAAAGATCTTTTACTCATTGGAGCTCCAATTTTTTATCAAGCGCTAAATGGCTAAAAGTCATTCTAACAGCTCCTCCCACAACCAGTTGCAAAGTGATTTTGAAAAAAATATCAAAACATGAAAATTAACAACTTTGAGCCTAAAAAAAGTTATTTTAAGGTTATATTGTGCTTCGTTCTAAATTTCATGCAGTTTAAACACAAAGCAAAAATTAAAAAAGTCTCAAAAAATTCACTTTTTGTATGAAAATGTTGATAATGCAAATTAACAAAAATAAAAAACTTTTGCAAAAACACTTTATTCAACATTTATCCAGTTACTTTTGGGCTAGTTGTTTTGTGTTCTAAAAATAAACCAATTTTTTAACACCTTAAATTGGTGGCCGAAATTAAGGTCTGGATGAAATTAAGTCAGATACCCTACTTCGTCAATTTTTAATGACCCGCTTGTTCACCTGCTTGTTATTTGAAAGTTTTACCTCTAAACATAAAAAAAATATTAGTCATTTTTTTCAAAATTACCATAAGGGTTTAGTAAACTTGTGTAGGATCAGCAAAAACAGGAAACATAAATTTTAAAGTATTCTCCGATTAGCAGCAAAAACTGCTATTTATGTTTTGTTTAAAACTGGTTTTAAATGATTATTTTAAAACTATGATATGACCTGGATTGTAGTTCACTCCTATACAATTAGGTGCTTGGCGACATCTTAATCCACAGTAACAGTCGCTCTAAAACAAAAATTAACTAAATTTTGTCAATATTTGTAATGGTTTTTGTAAAAAAAATTGAGAAAAAAACATGAACATAAAAAAAGCACATCAAATATTACCTACATTTTTCCATGTGTTCTTTCTGTTTTATTAATCTGCTTATATTTTACACAAGACAATTTTTTTAATAAAATCTTTTTTGTGTTTAAGTTTTTTGTCTATCTAATTTCATGGGCCCCTATGTTTCTAGACAGTCGGCGTTTTGAGAGTGATGTGCAACAGATACATCACTGACAGATTTTAAATGTAATGAAATCCGGAATTTTAGGCCTAAAAACTTTTGTAAACAATATTTTTTATAAAATTAGATGATTTGAATTGTATTTATATTTTATATTTTAAAAATGGAAGTTAATAGAAAAGTTTATAGCATAATATAATTTCGCCCAGTACTAAAATTTCACATTTTTTTTTCAAAACGTTTTACATAAGTAAAGAAATATATTTACTAGTGTTGCAAAAAGTTACTTTTACTTTTACTTAAAATAATAAAAGTAACGTAATATTGGGATTACTTTTACTTTTACTCGACTTTTGAAATTTCAATTATTTTTACTTTTACTCTTACTCAGATGTTTTCTTGCAAATATTTAAAATAATTTAAGTAAAATTTAAGTAATTACAACTACTCAAATCCTTATGGGCTTGTTGGAAAATGAATGGCACAAAGTTTATTAAGCCTAACACGCTAAAAACCATTTATTTAGGCTCAAAACTTATTAAAATAAAAATTTATAGATAAAATTAGCAAAAAAAAACTTTAGGAAGAAGCTCCAGAACTCCTAAAACCGGGATTTTTGTTTCCGCAATTCCGTTTCTAATTTACTTGTATTATACTTTTACTCTTTTACTTTTACTTTTAAGGTTGGTTCATACTTATGTAAAAATGTCCTTTGGACAAAGAGACAATACGTAACTGAACGAAGAACA
>JASAMX010019546.1:0-22726 GCA_030248175.1 Microlaimidae sp. YZB2_3 | reverse complement strand
GATTTAGAATTCCAGAGGGGAAGGATGGTCAAAATTTATTTGGGTGATAGAGGGCATACATGGACAAGGGGGGTTAGGGTGGGGTCCACTCTCCCCAGCCTCAAATTTTTGGGGCCCGCCCCCAGAAAATCTGAGGCTCCTCCCTCCCCCCAAATTTTCGAATTTTTATGCCTGACCCCTCTGAGATTTTGAAATCTGACCCCCCCATCAAGAAAATTTGGTACTTTCTCCACACATGAATTTTCTTCCAAAAACGTGAATTTTTTACACAAATTCATGTTTTTATTTTTCTCCATGATATCACTTTTTATTCAGAAAAGCAACAATTTATCATAAAAGATCATGAAACCTTTAATGGTTCAAAATATTTGCTTTGGAACATCATTAGGATTATGACCCCCTCCTTAGGTTCAAAATTTCCACCCCTGGGTCTCTCTACTCTAGAAAGCTAGGGGGTTGGACCTCTCCTCGCTAGGTAACTCCTCTGAGATTTTTTGAAATGTCATTTGAGATTTGCAGGGAAACACCCCCTCAAGCTTTTTGACCGTGTTCATCTATGGAGAGGGCCCTTTTTCCAGGGGGGTCCCCAAATTTTCCAAGGTGAGGAGGTGGATCCCACCCTACCCCCCTACGCTCACGGTATGGGCAGTCCTAGGAGGGATCCCAGCTTCCTTGTTGTTTTCAGGAAGGGGCTACGCAAACATTTTAGACTCAAAAGGAGGCCAGGAGCTAGAACAAAGCCCTGGAACAAAGCAGCTATGGGTACCAGGGCATAGCCAGCGAGCATTAGACGCCTGAGGGTTGCATAGGTCATGGCAAATTTCTTTAGAGAATTATATTAACACAGCATGATTACAATGTATCCGGTCCGGGGTGCCCCCAAATTTTAGGTAGGAGTGTCTGTTATAGTCAGGATTTTTGGGGGTAAAACCACAACATGGCAAAACTAGTTGGAAGTGTAGGGTTAAAGTTTAAACCCCAAATTAGGGGAGGGTCAAATCCCAGAAATGCAAAATACCTATATCATTTTTTTTAGAGTGCATTTTGACACAAAATTAGCGAACAATACGTAACTGAACTGAAGACAAATGAACCAAAGAAATAATATAACGTATTGCTGTATAGTATAGTATAGTATAGTATAGTATAGTATAGTATAGTATAGTATAGTATAGTATAGTATAGTATAGTATAGTATAGTATAGTATAGTATAGTATAGTAGTGTATAGTATTGTATAAATTTAAAATTTTTTTTACTAGTAATGTAACTAGAACAACTTGGTACACTATAGGTTAAAAACAAATAATTCTAGTATAAACAAAAATTGCATTTAAATCTTTAGGTGATAAAAATCGAAAAAATTCAGCGCTTTTTCAACTAAAAGTTTGAACGAATGTTGTTATTTACTCTGTGGTGTCCATTGTGGCAAAAAATTTTAACACTTATAATTAATTTATTTATAATAAAAACCTTTTATCTGCTTTTGGCTTCACACAATGTTGCAAAATTAATGCTTGCTATTTTTTTGTTTAATAATTACAGAATTGGTTTATTGGTCATTTGCTTGTATTTGCTCTTTATCAATTGGGACCAACTGATCAATGATTACAACCAATTTAAGAAACTTTAAAATCTTAAATTGTACAACATCATTAAATTAATAGGAATTTAAAAAGTCAGAAGAGAATAATAAATTTCAGGAATTTTACTAAAAATTTTTTCTATCTTAATACTACTTGATATTTCAATGAACACAATTCTGAGCTCAGGATATTAAGCTCAGGATTTTAAGCTCAGGATCAGCAATAATAATACATGGATGTAAGTACGTTCCATGCACAACAATTAATTTTAGTAAAGATGCTACTCTAAAATCATTTTAGTATACTAGAACTAGTTTTAGTGTAATCCTTATACCAGAATTAATTCAGTATGCTAGTATAGTACGATTTAGTATAGTATAGTATAACATGGTATAGATAGCTTGGCATACTAACATGGTATAGATAGCTTGGCTTACTAGTATAGAAGATACTAGTTAATTCTAGTATTTTGTTTTTTAAGTATCTAATTAAATCACAGGACTTTTTATTATCTCTGGGCTTGCTTGGGCGTCGTTCGCTTGTTTGGGGTTTTTGGTTTTGTTTTTTTGGTTTTGTGTTTTGTTTGTTTTTTGTTTGGTTTGTTTGTTTTGTTTTGTTTGGTTTTTTGTTTGTTTTTGTTGTTTTGTTTTGGGGGGTGTTGTGGTTTGTGTGTTTGTTTTGTGTTTGTTTTTTTTTGCTTTTTTTGCTTTTTTTTTTCTTTTTTTCTTTTTTTCTTTTTGTTTTTGTTTTTTTATTTTTTTTTTTTTTGTTTCTATATTCTGTTTCAGAAAACAATTGCTATTTCATTTTTTGCTAACTGCACCGTTTTGATTTTGATTGTGGGACCTCCGTTATTTAATATCCATCGACTTCTTTGAGCTTAAACTCATAGTAGTAAAACCAAATTTTTTCCATTACACTTCTATACAGAATTTTGAATAGCTAGTCCCTCTATTTTTTTAATGATTTAAAAACTATTTTCCTTAGAAATTATTTTTAGTTCTTGTTTTTTTCTTTTTTGCTGTAAGCGATTTTGGCATACATCTTGCGACTACACGAGACCTTCTCAAAAAATAAACCAAAATTATATACATAATTTGTATGACAGTTTTTCTTCCGTTAAGTTTTGGAAGGGCAGAGCAGAAATAAAGTTCCACTCTTTTTAAATCTAATAATTTAGTTATAAGTCAAGGGTAAAAAACCCAGCAAAAGTCAAGGGTAAAAAAATTAAGTGGAAAACTCCATGAATTTTTAAAACATTAGAATTAATGTTTGTTTAGTAATCAAACCCCAAATTTATTAATCTGAATTATTCAAAAGCTTATAATCGTGCGTGAAAATTTAAAGCCATCTTTATAAAAAAAATCGCGTTGAGGGCGGTTCCTTAAGGTGTTGATAGTAAAGACGCCTGCCAACTACAATTTTTTTAAACAGTTGCCAAAAAACAATATTATAAAAAATCCGTTTTCAAGTTGGCAATTTTTTAAATACACTTTCTGCGATTTATGAGTTTTTGTTTTTGATAAAACGTTAGTTCTGTAGGTGATTGTAAAAAAACTATATTTCAGCGTTCAAATTTGCTCCCCAGTGTGCCGGAATTTTTTTATTGGTGTATCAAAATCAACCCCCTGGTGTGATGGATTTTCCCCAACCGGTGTGTCAAAATCTGCACAACGGTTTGCAAATTCTGTATACGCGTACTGCAGGATTAACTGTTTTAAAAGAATCTGAACATTATTGTGCAAACTGTACGTCATGTTAAACGAGCATGGTGGTAAAAATATGTACTAAATGCTACAATATATATATATTCTTGATATTACTTCTGACAACCTGTATTAATTAAACCAAATTATTTTAGAAAAACCAACAGAAGTTCATTTAGAAATTAAACAAGTTGCCGCAGATAATTCTTTTGGATCTGACATTTATGTTTGTTTACCAATCAAGTTCAATCCTGATAAGGGATATATAAAAGATTTTAATACTACAAGCAATAAATCGGTAAGTTTTAAATGATACATGGTAAATGCAAAAAAAACTTAGAGACAAGCAAGTTTTATACCTAATAAATGATGGCATTTTTGCCTATTATTAGTTTAATAGCTTGATTTTTGATTTTAGGTCCCCTTTTAAAATTAAGGTTCGTTGTATTGTATTGTATTTTTACTGCGTCTAAGACAGGGATATGCATAAGCAATAGACACACTGCATTTAATTTTATGCACCAAGAAACAAAAGACTAGTAATAATATAACTGAAATACATTAAAGCAAAAAACCAGAGCACCAACCACTTCCTTCACATAAGGATTCGCGACTCCCCAGGGGAAATATGTGATTGATACTCTAAAACAAAATTTGGCTCAAATATTTCAAGATAACAAATTATAACTTCATTTTAACATAAAATTGAAAAAAAAATTTCTAAAAAAAGTACTAAATCACATTATAAAAAGGAATATTTCCCAAAACATCACGCAAAAAATGGCAGTTTTTTACTTTTTAGTTAGTTAGTTAGTTACTTTTTTGTTTAGTTCACACAAACCTTATTTAAACTGCTCCAAAGTCTAATACATTGCCTTAATGTGGAAGAATTGGAGTGATCAAGGCTTTTAGTCAAAAGTTAATACTCAAAACGGTTATTCTGCACACATTGAGACCTCCTGAGATTATTAGATTTAGTTAAAGAGAAATATTGTTGTGGCGGGATGCCAAACTCTTGGTGATAGGAATAAATTTAGTCTGATAACTTGCAGCAGTTAATCCTATGGCGGGTATTCCACTTATGTTTTGATGGTGTTTATAGGAATTAACATGATTTTTAAAAATCATTTTGCAGGACTAATTTAAGGGCTTTATCTAATAAAGGTCTGTTTTTTTGAAAGATTGGGTTAGAAATTGCAAGAAAATATGCCATGAATGCAAAAATTGTATTAAAAGATATTGTTTTGGGAGTTGAGAGCTGAAGTTTTTAGCTAACAGTTTTGCTAAGGCACCAGTAGATTTACGTAATCACGCTTTAATTTTCCCTATGTTTGCTCCAAGACAAATGCTCATCAACAGTCAATAGGATTCAACCGGGGCAGGATTTTTTCTCATGCCGGGTCCAGTGTCAGGGCCAGTTCCAAGGTCAGGGTAGCAAAATTTATATTTTCTGGGCCAAGATAGCGAAATTTGCATTTGCTGCGGCCAAGAACAGGGCCGGGGCAGGCTAAAAATCTAGCAGAATTTGTAGTTTTAGACATTTTTTTCAAAAAAATTAAATTTTTTACTGTAAATTGTTTGTTTAAGACAATTAATGTGTGTAATAGAAAAACTTTTTTTTTAAATACAAAAAGAGGTTTTAAAAGGAAAAAAAATTATTTCAATCTTTTGATGTTTTTTAACTTTAAATTATTATTTTATTTACATAGTAATAGCAAAAATATGTAATATACCGAAAAATGTGAAACTCCTATATAAAAAAGTAAGTCAAAGTAGGCCATTATAATGAGCCTCTCCATTTAAATGGCACCCTCCATTATAATGGCATAATAGTAATTTTAATTCGGCGAGTTAAAATGGAGAGGAAGCCATTATAATAGCCATTTATTGATTTAATTTCACTTCATATATTAATTCACAAGTGTAAAACTGTCCGGACCCCAGGAGGTTTTTGTGTTGGTTTAATACTGTCAAACACGGTAAAACTTATGGGGCCCGGACAGTATTACAATTGTGAGTATATATGAAGTGAAATTAAATCAATAAAAATTCGCTGAATTAAAATGGATATTATGCCATTACAATGGAGGGTGCCATTTAAATGGAGAGGCATACTTTCTAAAATTATAAAGGCATACAATAATAATTCTTATATTCAATAATAATTCTTATTATTCTTATATAATAATTCTTAATTTATAAAGGCATACTTTCCCGTAGTTTTTTATATAGTAGTTGCACATTTTTTGGTAATAGTATAAACTTTTACGTATTTTTAAGTATTTTTAATATATTCAAGTTGAAAGCAATATTATACTTAATTCCGCTAACCATACTTATTACTTTAAAAAAATGCTTTACAAATAGAGCAGCAATTAAAGCACTTTTATACAGGAAGTATGTTATGATTAGAAAAGCGAAACGTGATAAAGGAACTAAAATTAAAATTGGATACCAATATAAACAAACTAAAAAAATTATTTGACAGCGAATGTTTTTATATTATTTACAAAGTTTCTTTTTATTCATAAATCGAATAAGTTAATAATTGGCAAAAATTAACCCTAGATTTAAGGAGTGTTAGTCTTGAAGAATGTTAATTTAAAGAAGCGTCTTTTTTGAACTTTAATACTATATCCGACATTTTTTGATCTAAATATACAAGAAGGTTTTAAACGCACTTTTTTATTTTAATTTTTTTTTTAATTTTTAAAAAAATTTTTCTTAAATTTTAAAAAGTAAAATAATTATATTGCGATTACAGGCAACGTTCCTTTTTTTAGTTTGTTTTAAGTTGTTATTTTTAGTCATTTTAATCAATATGCGAATTTTTTGTTTCTTACATCTTTCTTGTCTATCAACTGGTGTTATAAAAAGTAATGATTTTCGATTATTTGTAAAAGCAAAAGTAATTTGAAAAATTTTAATTTAAGTAAAGTAAGAGTAAAAGTATTTTGTGAATTTTTAACCCTTTGAGATTTTTACTGCTGCACATCTGCAGAAAGGATCTCGCGCCATGAGATTGGCTGAAGTGGCCGCTCAGTATACAAAAATTAAACTCGCTAAATTTTTCTACGGGTCATAGGCGTGCAAGCGATCAGCTTTGCTTTTTAACTTTATTGTGCAAAAAATGATAAGATTTTTTTGTATAAGATAAGTGTTTTTTTTATTAAAAAGTTTTTACGCGGCTCGTTATGATTTGTCATATAAATGGAAAAAGGCCTCAAAGCTAGTGTTATGTCTCCAGCGACATAATCATTTTTAAAAGACCGTTGTGCTTCTGGGATATTTTTAGAGGTAGAGTGGCTGTAGTATAGCAAAATTAAACCCGCTAAATTTTTTTTGCGGGTCATAAGCGTGCAAGCGTTCAGCTCTATGCTTCATATTTACTGTGCAAAAAATGATATGAGAGTCTTTTTCACTTTTAATAAAAAAAATTCCACTCCAGCATGTAATAGCTTTTAGAAAAGCTTTAGTGAGCGACGTGCTAGGAAAGTCTGCAGGCAAGACATAAAAAAAATTTTGCCTCTAAGTGTGTAAACACTATGCGTGAAAAGAATGTTTTGAAAATTTGAAGTTGCATGTGACCTTAAATTCTCAATTTGGACGTGATTTGTAATTAACAACACCAAATTAGATATTTAAAGCCGGGACACTAACATCAACTCCTAAGAGTTTTTTTATTTGTTACAAAAGGTAACGCGTTTCGGATGTAACAGCAAAAATAGTGTGTGTGTTTTTTGCTTTGAAAAATCACTCTAGTGAGTGTAACACTAATCTTCGTTGATAATATTAAACTTAGTGTTTTGTATGCAAATAAACACCATTATTGTGATTATGGGGCGTCGTCGCACGTTGCTATGGCGTGGGAGGGTACAGAATGTTAAATGCAGATTCGGAATTTATTGATCCGATTTTTTTTCTTACGCGATAAATGAATACGCTATGCAGGTTTAATGCGCTTATTTAGCAAAGCGACAGTAACTCGCTCAAACTAAAATGAGGATAAGCGCGGAGTATTAATGCGTGTAAGGGACAAGCACAGTAAGTCTTGAGTTAATATTACTGAGTTTTTGTGAAATTTAAACCGATACAACACCGTTAGGGAATGTGTGTGCGTAATGCGTACCTGAGAGAGTAACTATTGACCAGCACAACTAGTGGAGGCTAACTGGGCCCGGCAATAAGTTACTATGTAGACTCGATAAGGATTGGAGGACGGCCTCAAGGGAACTTGGAAAGCAAAGCAACAAGTTCTCGCAAAGGCTTATAATAAAAATAAAATTTTGATTGAGCATTTTCATTGTGTGATATTTACGCACAATAAAAGCGAGAATCAATTTGGAAAAATTATCTAAGCCTAAATCAAATTCTGTGAAAGATCCTGTTTTTTCCATTATTTTATACAATTTGGCGCCATCGGCAAAAAGTTTTACTTGACTGTTGTTTTAAGACAATCAGGAAGATCATTTATGTATAAAAAAAAGTAAAGGGCCAAGAACTCCTGAGGAACTCCGCTTGTAACATGTTTGAAATCAGATTTTGAGTTTTCAATTATAACGCGTTGACTTTGGTTAGAAAAAAAATCTTTTACCCAGTAAAAAGGCTCATAACAAATACCGTATGCTTAGATTTTTAGCAAGAGTTTCTCGTGGCTGACGGCATGGAAAGCCTTCGCTAAATCAATGTACATAACGTCGACTTTTTGCTTATCTTTAGGAAAATGAAATCTAGCTGACCGCGATATTTGCAGTATTGAATCGACTATTTAATAACAAAAACATTCAAAATTTTTTACTAAAGTGGGTTAATAAAAAAGATTAAAAACTGTATTTTAATAATTATTTATCAAATTACTTAATTCGGAACCTAAATACAAATATTTTAAGGGCTAAAGTTGGTTAGTTTATGTAGATTTTGTAAAAAGATGGAGTCAAAAATATATAATTATGTTCTTATTTGTTTTTTAAAATAAACGTCATTACCGCACAATTTTAATTGGTCCCTTCATGTCTGCATTCTAATTTTCAGCGTCTGCCAGATATGATTCAACGGCTTTAAAAAAAGGTCTTGGATATGGTTCATGTTAGGGCTTTAATAGCCTTTGAACCATATTCTAGTTTTAACCATGTTTTTGATTTGTTGTGTTGCAACCGTAATCGGTTCGCAGTTGTGATACTTTTGATTTGTTGTTGGTTTTTACTGGAATAAAACATTGACTTTGACTTTAACTTTTAACGTTAATAGAAGCTAAAGGCCCGACAGACTTTTTGCCCAAGAAACCAAACTGTTCCTTTTATAGTAGGTTGTGTTTTTTAAATAATTTATCAATGTATAAAAATTAAGCTTTCAATTACCCTAGAACAATTTGAAATAAGAGCTATGGGACGATAGTTTGAACACAAGTGGACCCTTTTAAAAAGTTGACATAAGAAAGCTTCTTCCAATCAGAACGAAGACAACCCGATTAAAGGGTATATATTGGCAACAGAAGGATTATAAACATATGTCATTGCGCAACTAAGACTGCAGTTTTTCAGGCTATTTTTTAATTTAAAAAAAGTGGTAGACTAGTTTTGAAAAATGCTCTACAAATAGAGCAGGAAAAAGGGACGATTTTTTTCGGGTCGTTTGTTTAGATAGAAAAGATGTGGACTAGTTTGAGAAAAAATTTATGTGGACAATAGTAATTTTGCATTTGGTTTGGGCAGCTATTCACTGAAAAAATTTTACCAAATGAATGATATGTTTTGTATTGGACTAGAAACATAGCATTGTTGCATTTTTTTAATAGGATGAAATTTTAATTTAAAAAAATTGAACTCAGAGCAATTTTTAACAAATGCAAAATCCATTTTTTTAAACTTATATTTTTTTACACATACAAAAATAACCTTCTAATTGAAAAAGTGGCAATTTCGCGGTTGTCACAGTTTATTTTGAGTATGATTTTTTTCAATTCGCATTTTTTGCATTTCATCATTCTACAAAAAATTCAACAGTACTGTGAAATTAGTTCAACGTGTAAACAAATCATTATCAAATGGTAAAAATTGTTTTCAGTGGGCAGCTGTCCAAATGAAATGCAAATTTCCTATGGTCCACATAATGTTTATCTCAGTTAGCTCACGTCTTTATTATCTAAATATACACCTGGGTAGAAATCACTTCTTTTTCTGCTGTATTCATAGACCATTTTTCAAGGGTAGTATAGATATTTGTATAGATGTGTATAGGTGTCACTGTAATACTATTTAAGATCGGCCTATGCCGCCAGGTCTAGAACTCTACTAAAATTTATATGGAACTGTCAAAGGACAGTCCTAGAAAAGTTCTGGAATAAATCTATAACAGTCATAGACAAACCTTAGGCAAAGCAATTAGAATACGAGTTAACGTTTATAATATTTGAAAGTTTTAACAATATGTTTAGAAGTTGCTTTGTTTTTCAAACATTAGAGCGTTATTAAAGCGTTATAGATGTCTAATTTTGAGCTCTTTAGATTTTTGAAAAACTAGAAAATGAACGAAATATTAATTATGAACAATATGGAAATCAGTCAATAAACATTGATTGGGTAGTAAAGAGTTCATTCTACAATAAAAGCGAAAGCAACATTGAACGCCAATATAAATTCTTTCATTTATTTCACAAGCTTGAAAAACCAGTATCTGGTAAGAAACAATAATTATAATTATCTAAATTATTATCTAGTAATACCCACAGAAAACTCCTAAAGAGCAAAAACTGTATAAGGAGTAAATATGATGTTTGCAACTTTTTTTTCTGGTCATACCTTTCAACCACGCATTGACAAAACTGAAATACAGCAGTGCGCAACACAAAAGTTTTAAATATATTCTAATGGCACTATCCCGTTTTGAAATATGTATGAATTTAAAAGTTTAAAGGAATTACAAAATACGCCTATTATTAAATTCATAAAAATTGAATTTTACATAAACAACACACTAAAAGCATGTGTTTAAAACAAAACAAAACGCAAAATTTAACTGCTTTGCGAAAGTGTGGTTATTTGGGACGTATCGTTAAATAGTTAACAATAGAAGGTTTCTTTTAAAGGAGTCGTTTTTAGTTTTTTATAATTTTTATAAAAATTTTTTTAATTTTACAACTTTGGTTTGTACTAGTGTTGTAAAAAGTATTGATTTTGGATTATTTTAAGTAAAAGTAATTTGAAAAATTTTAATTTAAGTAAAGTAAGAGTAAAAGTAATTTGTGATTTTTTTAATTTAAGTAAAGTAAAAATAAAAGTAATGGTTAAAATTTTATTTAACTAAAGTAAAATAAAACCTATGTTTAAAAGTAAAAATAAGAGTAAAAGTATAATAAAAGTAATTTTGAAACGGAGCAAAACACCAGTTTTGGAGCTCCAGAGCTCTATTTTAAAATTTTTTTGCTAATTTTATGTATAAATTATCGTTTTAATTACTTTTTTGGTGAAAATAAATGGTTTTAGCGTGTTAGCGGCTTAAAAAATTATTTTCGCTATTCATTTTACAACAAGCCCATAGGGAATCTACCCATTGAAATTACTAAAATTTTACTTAAGTTAATTTAAGTATTTGCAGTGGAAAATCGGAGTAAAAGTAAAAGTATTTGAAATATCAAAATACGAGTAAGAGTAAAAGTAAAAGTAATTGAAATTTCAAAAGTCGAGTAAAACTAAAAGTAAAAGTAATTAAAAATCTGTTACTTTATTACTTTAAGTAAAAGTAATTCAAAATCTGTTACTTTATTACTTTAAGTAAAAGTAAAAGTAACTTTTTACAACACTAGTTTGTACGGTGAGCTAATTAGCTCACCATAAAAACCAATCATTATCATAATGGTACAATTTTCTACTCAGTAAGCAAATGCTTCCTATAGTTCAAATATATTCACCTCAGAATACTAATCCACAACTTTTATGTTTAAGCACACCCTCAGAGCAAATCACCCTTTTTCTTGCTCTAATATTAGAGCATTGTTAGGGGTTAATTTTGTTATTTAAAAAAAACATACGTGTAAAAGAACACAATATATCACGTGTTTAAAAATTATTTGGTTTTAAATAAACGAGTATTTGGAAAATTTTACACTGGGTAGTTTGCGAATTTGGTATTCTGGGTCTGCTTATTTTTGCGATAATAAAACTATGAACCAGACTCACTTTTGAAATCTGGTCACTATTTTGCAAAACCCTATTATATGATTAAATACTTGATTTTTAAACAAATTTTACCAAAAATTTTTTTTTATGCGTAAAATACTAATAGACACCTTGCACTGGAACTCTGTTTATACATGAAGTATGCAATATACATAAGCGTCCCCATAATGGATAATTACCGTATCTCCTACTAATCTTTCGTAGTATGCAGATCAACTGATCGAAAGCGCGCGAAATTTCGATCGGTTGATCTGCATACTACGAAAGATAAGTAGGAGATACGGTAATTATCTATTATGGTGACGCTTATGTATATTGCATACTTCATGTATAAACCGAGTTCCAGTGCAAGGTGCCTATTAAAAAATTTACTGTATAAATAAAAAAATCCATGTTTCACTACTATTTTTAAAAATCCTGTCCAAAAAGAGGAAATGATCCACATTTTTATCGCTAAAAAAAGATGCACACAGTCGCGAATTAACCCAGTCTGAAATTTTCTGAAGCCGCTGGTAATTTTGTGTTAATTTCAAAATATTGCTTTAGTTTTTGAGTCCAAGATATTTTACGACATTTATCGACATTTTTTTAACTTATGGCATTGGCAATTTTTCCGTTCTGCCTATAACACTACGGATGTCGAACTTACCAAAGAAGCAAAAAAGATTCTCAAGTCTCACAATCTTACACATTTATTTGACATCATGAACCGTTTGCTGTTTAGAAATGTTATAGCCTTCAATATTAGTGGAGATAACGTAAATCAAGTTTTATTTTTTTGCAACTATTTAATTTAAATTTTGACAATGATATTGACTTTGCAAAAATTAAATGAATATGTGGTTACCACACTTATTAACAAAACTTAAATTTAAAACAATAAGGTTAAATTAAGAAATTAAAAATTAAATTAAAAAAATTGAAAAATAGGGAAAACCAAAATCTTAAAAATATTTAATGTTTGTTTATAATAAAAACCAATAAAATAACTACCTTTTCAAAATAGTATCAATACTTTTAAATACTTATCCTTAAAAAGTAGTATTTATTTAGTATTTAAATACAAATCATGAGTGGCGCGGGAGCGCCACGGGACGATTTACCCCGTGGCGCCGCGCCAACCATAATTATAAAACATGGGTAAATTTTGAGATTCATGTTCATCTCCTTCTTCTTATTATTATTCTAACGCTCAATTCTTAAAATCGATATTCCTCTTTCATTACTGATTGATCAAAAATAAACATGGGCTCTTTGGAAAGAACAAAGAATTACGCAACTTTCTTAGGAGCCACTTTCTTCATTTAGGTCCTTGTTTTCGATTTACTGATCAAAATAATAAATTGAAAAAAATAGACAAATAAAAACTACCAACCGCACAATAACAGCCTTTCGGCAACAATAAGGATTGTACAGAGCAGACAACGAACAGTCCCTCATAGAAACCGCACAAAAAGAAGCAGACCGGTGTTAATTGGTGGCAGAAACCGAACCAGTTCCCAGGGCCATCTGCTTCAACCAGGCGGAAAACGGCGAAAACAACAGAGTACTTTTTTAATTCTTACATTACTGATCTGATGACAAAATTAATTTAAAGTTTTATTAAAAAAATAATAATGTTTAGTGGCGCGGGAGCGCCACGCGGCAGTTTAGCCCCACGGCACCACAGCACACTATAGTTAGAGAACGTTGAGAAAATTTTTAGTAATTTATGTTAGTCTTCTTCTATTCATTACTATAATTCTAACGCTCATTATTTTAAAATCAATATTATCAATCGTTCACGTGGCGATTTAACCCTGCGATACCACACCAACTATAATCAGCGAATCTGGATAAAATTTGTAATTTATGTTCATCAACTTCTTCTTCTTATTTTTTTATTCCAAAAAAAATAATTGCAATCATCGGTGGCGCGGGAGCACCCACTGCGACTTTGCCCCACGGCACCGCGACAACCATAACTAGAGCACCTGGTAAATTTTGTAATTCATGTTTATCATCTTTTTCTCCTTCTTATTATTTATATTTCAAAAAATATAATTCCAATCGTTGGTGGTGCGGAGGTGCCACACTGCAATTTAACCCACGGCACCGCGCCAACTATACTTAGAGAACGTGAGTAAATTTTGTAAATCATGTTCATCATCATCTTCTTATTATTACTTTTACTTTAAATATATAATTGCAATCATTGGCGCACGGCATCGCGCCAACTATATTTAGAGAACGTAGGTAAACTTTGTCTGTAGCGCCACTGCACCGCACTAACTGTAATTAAACAACGTGGGTAAATTTTGTAATTTAAATTCTTCTTCTTATTATTATTTTTTATTTAAAAAAAGTATATCTCGGCAACGGAATGATTATAAACATATGTCATTGCGCAGCTAAAACTATAGTTTATTAGGCTATTTTTAAATTTAATTAAAAAAAATGGTAAAATGGTAGACTAGCTTTGAAAAATGCTCTAAAAATAGAGCAGAAAAAAGGGACGATTTTTCCCCGGGCGTATGTTTAGACAGAAAAAATGTGGACTAGTCTGATATGGACATTATGTGGACTATAGGAACTTTGCGATTTGTTTGGGCAGCTGCTCACTAAATAAAAATTTTCACCATATGATAATGATTTGTTTATACGTTGATCTAATATAGTGTTGTAAAAGTTACTTTTATTTTTACTTAAAGTAATAAAAGTTACGGATTTTGGATTAATTTTACTTTTACTTTTACTAGACTCTTAAAATTTCAGTTACTTTTACTTTTACTCTTACTCGACTTTTGAAGTTTCAAACACTTTTACTTTTAGTCTTACTCAGATTTTCGACTGCTAATACTTAAATTAATTTAAGTAAAATTTAAGTAATTTCAATAGGTAGATTTCCTATGGGCTTGTTGTAAAGTAAATGGCAAGAGACAATTTTTTAATCCGCTAACACGCTAAAACAATTTATTTTGACCACAACACTTATTAAAATGACAATTTATACATAAAATTAGCAAAAAACTTTAGAACAGAGCTCTGGAGCTTCAAAAACCGGTGTTTTGCTTCGGTTCAAAATTACTTTTATTATACTTTTACTCTTTTTTTTACTTAAAAATGGTTTCACTTTTACTTTACTTAAATAAAATTTTGACAATTACTTTTACTTTTACTTTACTTAAATTAAAAAAATCACAAATTACTTTTACTCTTACTTTACTTAAATTAAAATTTTTCAAATTACTTTTACTTTTACTTAAAATAATTCAAATCAATACTTTTTACAACACTAATTTAATCACACAGCACTGTTGCATTTTATTAGTTTGATGAAATGTCAATTGAAAAAAATCATACTCACAGCAATCTTTGACAAGCGGGACATCGCCACTTTTTCAAATTTAGAGTTGTTTCTTACACATACAAATATAACCTTCTAATTGAAAAAGTGGCGATTTCGCGCCTGTCAAAAATTGCTGTGAGTATGATTTCTTCAATTGACATTTCATCAAACTAAAAAAATGCAACAGTACTGTGTGATTAGATCAATGTATAAACAAATCATTATTATACGGTAGAAATTTTTATTTAGTGAGTAGCTGCCCAAAACAAATGCAAATTTCCTATAGTCCACATAATGTCCATCTCAGACTAGTCCACATCTTTTCTGTCTAAACATACGCCCAGGGAAAAATCGCCCCTTTTTCCTGCTCTATTCTTAGAGCATTTTTCAAGGCTAGTTAATTATATTTTTTAACTGCTAATCTCGTGTACAAGTTTTACTTACCACCATAAGTGTAAGACCAATACTTTCTTAAAGGGGCGGTACCAAACCGAGTCAAACTCTTTGTCTTCGATTTTGATGACTATTTTGTGAAAACGTTATACTTGCCCCAATAGGCCACAAAAAATTTTCCTCTAAAATACCTTTATGGTTTCAGAAGATATGACCCCCCGAATATCGTGTTTTTTTGAAATTTTGTACTTGAAAGATTTCCCAATGAGTAAAAGCTATAAGTTATGAAAGTATTACTGGTAGAAAGCGGCTACTTTCTACTTTAAATTGAAATCTTGAGTGTTAAGATTTCTAGCAGTTTTTTACGAGATATTGCGTTTTCCGTACACAAAACCCGCAATTTTTTCGCTAAAAATACAAAGTTTGTATGCCATAGATTTTTGATTATTCACGAAATTCGTACAAAAACAAAGTGGAGCTACATAGCTCCAGAAGTTGATTCGTAGCTTCGAAAAAGAGGAGCGGAGCTCAAAGCTTCCGGGAACATCACTAGTGTAATTGAAGTAAACTTGGTACATTTCCATTTTATTGATGTTTTTTTAACTTTTTCATGCTAATAAATAAACCCTTAACTATTATTCAATTGCATTGTGCTGAAATTTTGGTGACCATTTTAAAATACTCGTGGGGGATTTGCGCAATTTCCTGCTCTTTATAGAGTATTTTTAGCTCTTTAGCTAGTTTTTTCCTACATTATTTATATCAATGTTTTATTTTACAGAAAGTGACAAATATATTTCCATATTCGTTTTCATGGCCTATGAGGTATAGACAAGGACTAGGAAAGAATGGTCTGTGGCCAATGGAAGTGGATCCACTAGAAATGCACCATTTATGTGGGATCTACAACGGCTCTAAGCCTTTTGTCAACGGCTTCCATTTTGAGTGGAGGTAACGTACACGTTTTTATAATATTTATTTTGATTCAGGGTCGATGGAGCCTTGAGAACTTGGAGCCGGAACTTGGAGCCAAAAAAAAGGGGACTTGGAGCCGTAAGTGGGGAATTTAGAGCCTAAATATGGAAACTTGGAGCCGAAAATAAAAATTGCTAAAAACGTTTACCTAAGCCTAAGCGAAACCTAAATCTAACCCCAAACCAATTTTTCCTTAAAGGTTCCAAGTTCCCATTGCTCGTGGCTCCAAGTTCCCAAAAATTTCTTATGGCTCCAAGTAGTCCTTTCAACTGTAAAAAGATAAAGAAAAAAGTACCCTGTTTTGATAACCAATCATTTAAGTGCCTAAAATTTTAAAAGCGAAAATAAACAATTGCAGAATTATGATAATTTAGTCATGGTTTTCAAGCCAAATGTTTTGTTAATTATGCTAAAATTAACTATTTATAAGTAAAAACATATAAACTTTTCAAAAATAAACTTTATTTTTAAAAAAATATAATTTTTATAACCAAAATTTAACAATTTTTCAAAAAAACTTAAGTTTTAAAAATCTTTATTTTTTCTAAACTCAACCAGTTTACCTATTTAAAAACATGAAACCAAACTCATATTTTCACATTATTTAGCTGTCATACAGTCCATTTAATCGTAATAAAATTATCAAAATAAAACTACCCTTTTTTTGTATATCAACCATTTGAATCTCTAAAATTTTAGGAACTAATATATAAAATCCTGCAATTGTGATAATTTAGTGATACATTTCAAGCCAAATATTCTGGTAATAATGCTAAAATTAACTATTTGTAAGTGAAAATATATAAATTTTTTAAAAATAAACTTTAATTTTAAAAAAATTCAATTTTTACAACCGAACTTTTACAATGTTTCAAAAAAACGTAAATTTTAAAAATTTTCATTTTTCTAAACTCAACCAGTTTACCAATTTAGAAACATGAAACCAAACTCATTTTTTTTATTATTTAGCTGTCACTCAGCGCATTTAATTATAATAAAATTATCAAATTAAAAACTCTTTTTTGTATATCAACCTTTTAAATGACTAAAATTTTAGGAGCTAATATATAATATTGTGCAATTGTGATAATTTAGTGATATATTTCAAATCAAATATTTTGTTAATAATGTTAAAATTAACTTTTTAAAAGTAAAAATATATAAACTCTTCAAAAATAAACTTTAATTTTAAAAATTTTTAATTTTTACAACCAAAATTTTACAATTTAAAAAAAAAACGTAAATTTTAAAAGTTTTAATTTTTTATAAACTTAACCAGTTTACAAATTTAGAAACATGAAACCAAACTCATATTTTCACAATATTACATTTGAAAAATTAAAAACTGGAAAGCCAAAAGAGTAGTTTGGAAAATGAGGGTTAGCTTGGCACTTAATACTGTGTTTTTATCGTCCAAGTCCTGACAATCAGTTTGTTTCCAGAAAGTTTGCCCATGTTTTTGATCAATCACCTAAGGTTCAGAAGAAGTAGCAGCTATGTTGTATCACATTCTACAAGAGATTAAAAAAAGAACAGCCTCAAATTACTCATGCAATCATGAGAACAGACAATGCAGCCTGCTACCATTCATCTCCAACGCTGTGCATAGTTTAGCTACTTCAGGATTTCAAATTTCAGATTGGACATTTAATGAACCACAGGCAGATAAACTGTCTTTGTGACTATGTGACCGCCTGGCAGCGCACATTAAACGTAAGGTTAATATGTATGTTAATGAAGGGAATGACGTTACATTTGCGCAAGAATTTATAAAAGCAGCATCTTCTTATTGACAAGCTGTAAAAAGATTCTCATTATATACTGAAGTAATAATTGATGAGAGTTTGAAAACCCAAGCTACGTCAAGGAAAAAATTACCCAAAGCTTCAATACCTGGTGTGTCCAAATTTTTTGATTTTTACTTTACTGCAAACTTTGAGATAAAAGTTTGGCGGCACCGTTTTATAGGAAATGAAAAAATTATACCACATTGTTATTGGCTAAATAAAGAAAACAAGCACAGATTTCACGTTTCTGAGTGGTACAAAGAAAATATTTATAATTTAGAGCAAACAGATGCAATTTTGTGGAAAGCTATAAACCCAACTTCTCATAAAAACTCAGAAAAAGAAGAAGGAGTTTTTGTTGACAATGATATTATTACGTACCAAGAAGCAGGGAAAAAAAGGCATTTATTTTTGTCCAGTGGAAGGTTGTCCCAGAATGTACAGGCAGTATAAAAGCTATTTACAGCATTTAAAAATTGGAAAACATATTATAAAACCCCAAGTAGAAACAATGCAAGACGATGCACTTCAAAACTGTAAAGAATATTTAGAAACTGAAAGCAATGAAGAAATACAGCAAAAATTAATTATGGGATTTGTTTTGCGGAAAAAAAGCCTTGTACCCCATTTACAGAGGAACAGAAAAGTTTTTTAATTGAAAAATTGAATCACAGCCAGGAAAAAAGAGATAAACTTGACCCTACTGCAGTTGAAAAAGCAATGAAGATGGTAAAACTTCCTGATGGAAATACAGATTTAACAGCAAGGAATATCTAAGCAGCTCCTAAATTGCTTCATTTTTTAGCAGATACTATTCAAAAATTAAGTCAAGTGCAATTCCACAACCTACTCAAAGCAAAGAAAACGTTTTGGAAGAGTTGATTAATAAGTCCAGAAGAATACCTAGAAGATATAATAACACAAGAAGATGAAATGTTGGATCAAATTGAAACTAATAATGACAATTTTGTAGTAAATTAACAGACCTGTGCAGGGTCTGAAAATGCCCCCTGGCATATTAGTGGCCCCCCGCCCAAGAATCAAAAAGTAATCAAAAATTATGGCGCCATTTTTGACCTATTATGACGCGATTGCAAAATTTTTGCAGTTTTTAGCTTATTTCAATGCATTTAAAAAGCAAAAAAAAAACAAAATAAGTAGAAATCCTGATAATGTTCTTCCAATAGTGTTTAAAAACATAGCTATATCTTTAGCTTCACCTTTATGTTCCGTTTTTGAAGTGTCTTTCAGAACTCATAAATTACCACTGAACTGGCTTTTAGCTGAAGTTATTCCAATTTTTAAAAAAGGATGCCCAAGCGAGGCAAGCAATTATAGGCCCATCTCTCTTACTTGTATTGCTTGCAAGGTGATGGAAAGTTGCATTTCTGATCAAATATTATCCTACTTAAGAAAATTAAATCTAATATCAAAAGATCAACATGGATTTCTAGCTAAAAGATCGACGTGTTCTTTACTTTTAGAATCGTTTAACGACTGGTCAAATGCTCTTAATGAGGGTCTAAGTATAGACACTGTTTTTATCGATTTTAGTAAAGCCTTTGACTCAGTATGCCATACTAAACTTCTGAAAAAACTGCAAGCGTACGGTATAAATGGTGATTTGTTAAGCTGGATAGGTGCATTTCTGCAAAATCGCCAACAACGCGTAATAATAGGTGACTATCACTCATCGCTTACTAACGTTATTTCAGGAGTGCCACAAGGCTCTGTTCTTGGGCCTCTTCTGTTTTTATTATTCATAAATGATTTAACTGATGAAATAAAAAACGTGTCGTGCAAATTGTTTGCAGACGACGTTAAATTGTTTCAGGTTCGCAAACATAATGAAACCAATTTTTTGTTGCAAAATGATCTTCACCGTTTAGAATTATGGGCGCAAAAGTGGCAGTTAAGCATAGCAGAGCACAAATGTAGTGTAATTTATATGGGTAAACAAAACTCTAAAATTCCGTTAATGATTAAAGGCAAGGAGCTGACAGTTGAAACTGAAGCAAGGGATTTGGGCATTATTGTAACTTCAAATCTAAAGCCAAGCGTTCATTGTAACATAATTGCCAAAAAAGCACTTTCAATAATTAACATGCTCTTTCGTTCTTTTCAAACAGCAAATCTAAATTCACTTTTGACTGCATTCAAATCTTTTGCGAGACCTATACTTGAGCACGCAAGTCAAGTTTGGTCGCCTTATTTGCTTAAAGACATAGATAAATTAGAACATGTTCAGCGCTATTTTACGCGAAGATTGTTCAAAATATGTGGCCTGCCTCAGGAGTTTAACTACAAACAAAGGCTAAAATTTCTTAAATTAGATTCACTTGAAGTACGTAGAATTCGTTTTGATATGATAATGTGTTTTAATATAATAAACAAAAAAAAAACGATTTAAATTTTTATGATTTTTTTGAATGGGGACGTTTTAAAGGCAAAAACAACCATGAATTGAAATTATTTTTGCCAAAAGCTAAAAACGATATTAAAATGTTCTCTTTTTCTTCTCGAAGTGCAACATACTGGAACTCATTGCCAAAAACTATTGTCAATGCTACAACCTTGAAAAGTTTTAAATCTCTGATTAATAAGGTCAGTTTTGATGAATTTCTCAAATTTGATAGACACATGATATAAGTAGCCATAACGGCTCTCTGTGTTCTCTCCCTTTATTATACTTTTCCAATGTGTTGCAGTTTGGGACTTTTTGGGTGTGTATTTTTATTTTAAGTTAATTTTAGTATTAGTAACATGTAAATCATAAGGGATCCTAACCTCATGGCCCACCGAACCAAGTGATTTTCTATAAAATTGTATTCATGTTATTTCATTTTATGTTTATATGTAATCATTTTTTTATATACAAATACTGCTTCTGTTTTTAAGTGTACATAAAGGTTTTTCATACCATTTCATTATAATAGTAAACTTTAATGTAAACAAAATAGCTTAGGTTAAAGTAGGGAAAAAGTAATCCAAGTGATAAAGTTAAAAAAAAACAACAAAAAATAATAAGTTCTTTGGTAAATAACAATTATAATTTTTAGTTAATCGGGGTATCATAGTTTTAGTAACTAATATTCACAACTATTTTTTTATATAAAAATATGTTTTAATAATTTAATCCAGGAATTATGAGTATTGGGTTTTTCGTAATGGTATGTAAGCGTTGTAAATAAGCTCTACTCCCCACGCAATTGTAACCTGGAACTAGTAGTATTGTAGTTAAAAAGATTAACATTGCAAATATAATCACTACACCCATGTCGAATTTATTTATACATTGAAACAGTTGCAAATGAAAAATATCCCTGATCACAAAGCTAAAAATAAACAGGAACTAGATTTTAAAGTATTTTGAAATAAGTATGCTGACGCCTCCCGGAACTGTGATTGTAGACATTGCGAATTAATACACCCACGCCTCGTACGTTAAACCCGCTAAACCTACGTAATTATCAGCCACTAATCACAATTCTGCAAAATTACGTTTAGTGATGTGATAGTGATGGTACAACGTAATATATTGTAATATGACGTCACAGTTGAGGTTCCTTATCACTATGAAAACCCCAAAAAAATTTAAATTTTCAGGAATTAATTAAATGTACCTAACGTATTGTGTATTTTCTTGTATTCAGTCTTCTTGTGTATTCTTATGAATTTTGTATCTTGGCTTTGTATTTTCTTTTGATGTAATAAAAAAATTTTATAAATAGTGGTCCCACAATGTAAACAACTCTAAAAACCACCACCACACAATCACACACCACAGGGGGACGCTATGGATTTTGGAACTTAAAAATTTTTTTGACTCAGAATTGGCTCAAACTTATTGGATGAGTAATTAGCCAATGTAAAGCCAGAATATCATGATTTTTTGAAAAATGAACATGGACATCTTTATACTGGACAACGTGTTTTCATTAAAGAAGGGAATTACTTTGCTTACTAACCACAACAGGGATTGGGCCAAATGAGATATAATTGCAAAGCTTACGGTCGAGAGAATGTCATAAAGAGGTTGAAATTGAAAAAAAAATTGCATGGACATCTTTAGCCTGGACAATACAATTTCACAAAAAGGGAAAACCTATGGATTTTGGAAAGTGAAAATTTTTTGTCTTTGAATTAGCTCGAACTTATTGATAAGAGTAAGTATCTAATGTAAAACCAAAATGTCATGTTTTTTGGTAAGATTAACATGAACATCTTGATGCTGGACAACGTTTTTCACAAAAAAGAGGAACGAACTTCCTCCCCAACCAGCAAAAGGATTGGGGTAAATGAGATATCATTGCAAAGCTTACAGACAGGGGAATGTCATAAAGGGGTTGAAATTTCAAAAAATTGCATGGACATCTTTTGGTTGGGCAACACATTTTCACAAAAACAGGGCCCTATGGACTTTGAAAGCTGAAAAATTTTTTATCTTCGAATTAGTTCAAACTTATTGGTAAGAGTAATTTGCCAATGTAAAGCCAGAATATCATGTTTTTGAAAAAATGAACATGAACATCTTTATGATGTACAACGTTTTTTCACTAAAACGAGGGATGACCTTTCTCCTAAACGGCACGGGGTCTTAGAGCCGTAAGTAGGGAACTTGGAGCCGCTCAAAAAAATTTGCATCTTTTTTTAGGCTTTGCTTAGGCTTAGGTATAGGTTTTAGCGATGTTTATTTTTGGCTCCAAGTTCCCTCAGCTCCATCGACCCTAAACCTCCCTTTTGATGAAGCAATACGTAACTGAACGAGTAATAAATAA
>JASAMX010019545.1:0-14017 GCA_030248175.1 Microlaimidae sp. YZB2_3 | reverse complement strand
GTTATAGAGCAATACGTACTCGTACCAAGTAATGAAGTGCTTATAATTTTTATGGAGATAAAATGGTAGAAATTGCTTGTGTGTGCACTGACTTTAAATTCCTAGTTAGAAGTGTGTAAAATTTTCTGCAAGGAAGTTTGAGTTTTTGCAACACTTTAATATTTTTTTATAAAAAATGTAAAATCTGTACTTTCGTTCACAAGCCAAATTAGCGGAGGACAGACAGAGGTAAGAAATGTTTTATCTTTTAATTAAAAAAATTTCATATTTGTAAAGTAACCATAAATCATAATTTTTCTCTACTTTTAAAATGGTGAAATAAGGAAAAATATGAAAAAAAATGTTTGGCGGAAGAGGAACTTTCCTTTTTGCAATCGCGCTGAAATTAAAAAAAAGTTAATTTTGAAAGTGAAAACTATTGTTTTGAATTTTTATATTATTATGCTTGTTTATTTTGTAAAGTGTATAAAGCAATTTGTCAAACTTTTGCTTGTTGTCGTTATGGTTTTCACTAGAATAAATAACTTTGACTTTGACTTTAAAATTTAATTTAACTTACAGCTTTCAATTGAAAGAAGACAGACCTGTTGATCAAAAGGGTACAAGTACAAATCCATTGGACATTCAGCCGTAACAGATAGTCTAAATTAACAAATTAAACATAAAATTGAACATAAATATTTCTAAAATAATTTATGACCAAAACAATCCTAGCCCTGATGTTTAAATTCATAATTTAAAAAAACTGGGTCTTAAAATAATGTCTAGTAATATTTGGGCCTGAATAATAAAATACAAAATACTAAACTAATTAAGTTCTACTGCAAGATTTTTGTTGACAATAAAGTATAATATCTATACCATATAGTTAAAAACCACTAAAACCTGTTTGATAAGCATTTATAGTTAAAAAGAATTTATTGATATCAATCTTATGAATAATAAAAATTACAATTTTAGCTGTACCATAGCTGAACAGGAATTCAAACGTTCCTAACTAAAGTCAAGCCAAATGATTTCATAAATATCAAAGCATGAAAATTTAATAAAAGTAATTAAGTCAAAATAAAAACACATGTATAAACAAGTTTTTATAGTGAATAATCAATTTTGTTACAAGTTACTAACGTAGGTGGTTTGGGGACTTTAGAGCCGAGGGACTTTAGAGCCGGGACTTTAGAACTTCTAAAGAGCTTTAGAAAGATTTTTTCTAAGTCTAAGCCTAAGCAAAACCTAAGCCTAAGCCTAAGCAAAACCTAAGCCTAAACCTAAGCCTAAGCAAAAGACTGAGCGCCTAACCCCTCGCTCCGGCTCTAAAGTCCCGTTACCACGTAGGTTTTCTCTGAACAATTTAATTTTTATATTATGAAATCTTTGTCCACAGTAAATATCTCATCGTACAAAAAATACAAAGAGCACAGATACTCTAAAAAATTAAGAATAAAGCCTTGACTTTGTCGTATATAAATATTTTGTCAGTATTTGTTGCCTTTACTTTCATTCTTCAAGGTTACATTTAAGCTCGTTGCATTTTTTTATAAATCTTTTTGTGCATAATAGTAATTTTATTCAAAATTATTGTTTTGCATAATCGTATTTTTGCATCCTCACTTTAATAAAATAAACAATAAAAAACCACTCATAAAATAATAATAATTTACAAAAAACGTTTTAAACGTAAATCAACAACAATTAAGGTAATTTGTAATCCCAAGTCAAAAAACCAAACAAAGTACCGATTCAATATTTAAAAATTTAATTTTACTGATATTTTTTCATGTCAATAACACCAAACCCAAATGCCATCAAGTACCGAAAAATCAGAAAACAAAAGTGTTTTGCCAAAATCCCTTTAAATTTTTTTTTAAAATAAGTTAGCGTCTTCAAAACGACCTTAAATTTCTGATAATACTTTGAAACTCCAAATTTAACTTAATTTCGGTCGATAATTAAGCAATTTCCGATTTTGAAGAACTGCCAAACAGTCCATTTATAATTTTTTGGAATGGTTAAAACATAAATGAAATTAACAAAATCCTCTTAAAAATGAAAATTAAGCAAGCGCTGTTTGTTAAATATTTATTTAAAATTATAATAATTATTTTTAATTCTGCTTATTTAAAAAAAATAGCCGCAATTCATTCTTGTTTATTGTATTATTTTCATAATTGCTGTAAATGAAAAAAAAATTAATACAAAAAGAAATTGCAAATCGACTTATCAGAAAAATTGAAAGGTCATTATTTCAAATTAATAGTTGTTTACGAATTTAATGCAAAAAACTTGGGTTGTTAGATTTGGCGCTTCCAAACAGCCTTTGGGTTGAAATTAAACTTTTAGTCGTACAACAAGAAAAGTACTTTAAAATTATACAGGAAAACATTCATTTATTAAAATCACAATGTATCTATAATTAGCAAAAATTACTGAAACAAAATTAATAAATTACTGACACAAAATGTAAATATCTCAGAAATGCAAAATGCAATCAAATTTTGTAAACATTATTATTTAATTAAAGCCGGATTGATATAGGTAGTCCAATGTGTTCAACAAAAAAAAGCGTATTTAATTTTTAACAACATTTTTACATGTTTTTGGGTCAAAATAAAAACAAGCAAAAATTTATAAAAATGCTTTTAAAGTACACAAAATAGATATAAAAATGCTTTTAAAGTACACAAAATAGAAGGTTTAGTTTTTCTATTTTAAACCTAAGTGGAGTATAATCTAGGCTTTACATAATTTAACACATAGTTTTTAAATTTAAAAATGTTTTTCCATTTTGTTTTGTATTTCTTAATGAAATATTTTATTATTAATAAAATATTTTATAAAACTTGGCTTTAGAACTACTTTCACTACTTTCAAGTGAGAAAACGACTTTTAGCTATATAAGACATAAACCATTAATAAATTTACAAATTTAAATGGAAACATTAAAAAGCCTTAATGACCTAAATTTTAGAATCATCAAACATTGAAAAACAGTAACAAAAAATTTTAACAAATACTGTGAACTTAATTTGAGAGAATCGCCGCTGTAAGCCAGAGTTGTGATAGAGAACGCTACTAAGATTCAATCCACAAGCTTCATGCTATTGTTATACGTTTTGGTGTCTTTCTTTTAAGGGATAATTTTGGTTTTTTGTAAACGTATTTTAAAAATTAAAAAAACTTGCAGTTCTACTCCAGAAACCCAAATCATGTTTAATTGTTGTTTGTTTGTTTATTCATCCTAAAAATTGATTGGCAATCGTGAAATTGAGGTCCAAAAGGTATTTATAACATTTTTGGTGTAAGCATTAGTTTTTGGAAAGCGATGCCTTGAAAAATCAATCACGTCAAATAATACATATACATATATGTATTATTTTGCGCATTATATGTTATCACACCCTAGATTAGAAGCCTACATTAACAAAAACAATCACTGCAAAAATTGTGTATTAATATTATTGTAAACTATTGTTTTGTAAAAAAGTTCTCGGGTTTAACTTTCTTCGTCCGTGAAGACACAACTTTGCTCGGCTTTGTCAGCGGCTAGGAAAATGTACATCACACAAAAGACGACCGAGAAACTTCCAAGTATTGTTGGAAAAATGACGGCGGTGACGCGACGGGAAAACGTCATCACGTTCATCAATGTCAACAGGAACCAGTTGCGCTTCAGTTGGTATTGAGATGTTTCCCTATAAAGTGTATAGCGTATTTGTTTCATGGGTTCGGGAGTGCATGTTTGGTAATTATTTATAAAAACTGGACTGCAAAGTTTGTAGCGGCGGGGTAGATTAGAATAGAATTACGATTAAGCTCAATAAACTTTACTAATTTTGAATATAAATTATAAAGAAACATGTTACAAAAGATTAACGTCAAAACAAAATCACAAATGTGTTAGATTAAACTTTATGGATAAGTATCCTCTGACCAACCCCTTTGCCGTAATTCGGAATTTATTGTGAATGGAACTGAAATTTTTTGTTCAAGTATTTATACCGCACCATGAATGAATAAAAAACAAAACAAATACTGGCAGATAACCAGAAATATGATTTATTTTCGAATGGCAAGTAACAACTGTTGAATTTTAAAAAGTATTGTTTAAACAAAAATGTTTCTGAATTGTTTTTGCTGCAGTTTCGAGATTTGGTTGTAAAAAAACTTATTGACATAAATCCCCAATTTTAGTTTTCTTATATACAAACGTGAATTTTATTTTGACGTAAATTACGATCCTTACTGTGTTTTTTTTTCTGAAAATTTCTTAAATTTGAAACTTAAATTTTGATGCCACAAATATTAACAAAATGTTTAACAAAAAAGAAACAAATTTAAAGAAATAGTACAAATCAAACCATAAAATAATGATATAAGCCCAATTAAATAAAAGAATTTATAGATATTTTACTTTTTTAAAGATACTATACTTTTTAAAAACAAAGATACTTTATCTAATACTAGGCAACTTTCTATTAACTTTTAATTTATCAATTTGTCTTTTTTTTATTGAAAACTTTTTTAAAATTGCTTAGCACAAGAAAATTTTATTACAGTCCCTTAATTACTTTTTTATCTTTAAAATTTTTGTTGATTATTTTTTGGAAAGTTTTATTTATAAATGGCAAAAATTAAGTTTTATGAGACTAAAAACGGTGTACGTGATATTTTTCTGTTCTAATAAAGTTCAGTTTCACTAAGTGATGAGATTAATTAGGACTGCCATTAAATGTAAAAACGGCAATAACACTACATCATCAATAATCAACGTATTAATATGATTTAATTTTAAAATATATGAAGTTTTTACTTTAAAAAACTTCAGAAATAGTATTTGTACCTTTATAATTAAGTTAATTTTTGATCACTTAATCTTTTATTATTTTTGACATGCATTTTTAATATGAAATTTATTTATGGACTTTAACGAACAGGGAAAAATTTAGAGTTAAAAAGTACCCCGTTCTTGAATTTTCTTGTGCTTTGGCTTTTGCGATCATTTTCTGTTTCGGCGATAAGTGCTTTTGAAGCTGCTGTTCATTACTGTAGCCTGGCACGAAACGAAGGAGCTCCTCTTTTTCCAGCTTTTCTTTAACGAATTTAAGCACAGCCAACTTAATCAAAGACAAAAAGCACATGATAAAACAGACGCCAAGAAAAATGTCCCTAAAAGATATAAATAAAAGCATACCAGTTATAAAGCAAAAAAAGAAAATTTGTAAAATTTTGTATTCAAAATATGTGTTAGGCTGTAGATATTTCAACCTTTCGGCAAATCAAATCTAGCTGACCTCGATAATTTAACTATGTTTTGACAATTTGATTATTTAACAAAAAAAACCATTCAAAATTTTTAACGAAAGCGTTCCTCTGGGATTCATTCCGCTGTATATTCGCAGAAGGTATTCCGGGTCAGTGCTGCACTGTGTTATATGTGCTGACCAGAGGCAACCTGACGCGGAGTTTAACACAGTGCAGCACTGATGCGGGATATATTCTGCGGATTTGCAGAACTTTTTGGACGAAAAAATTTTAAAGGGTTAATAATCAAGATCAAAACCCGTATTTTAATAATTATTTAATAAATTACTCAATTTGGACCCCAAATGCAAATTTTTTAAGCGATAAATTTATTTATCGCTTTGTGTATTTTGTGAAAAAGTAGAATTAAAACCAAATTCTGCGTTCTTATTTAGATATAAATTAACCATAGTTTCTTTTACCTACATTATTTTAAAGCACCATCAAGGTCAATATTGTTTACTTTAACTTAAACTATTTTTACCTACAACTAATATTTTTGTCATTAAAAAATAATCAAGTTAACTGGTTCCTACGAAAATGTGGGCCCCTAAAATTTTATCTACCTTGAATTGAGCCAAAAAATCCCAGAAAACTTACATAGCTTTTATGTAGGAAACTTTGGGCATCACAGTGTTGTAAGAGTAGTAAAGAAAGGTGATAGCTAGGATGACTTCTATCATATCGGAGAAGGTGGTCTCTTTTTCCATCCACAAGGATACCCAACTGGTGATAACAATTGCCGTTGCTGGTATAAAGAGCTGAACGAAGTAGAACGTTGCACTCCTAGTGAACACGAAACATACTTCTAGTCTGCTGTATGTTCCTGCGAACAAAAATGGCTCATAACTCATCAATTAAGGTACCAAAAGTTATCTTCAGCAGAGGTAAAAGAAACAAGTGAAAGGTGAATGAATTTTTATCTAAATATAAATAAACACAGTGTGTGCATGTGCGTGTTCGTTTGTGTTTTACGTTTTAGCTGTTTTTCAACCGCAGAACCGACTGGGTTAAAATACGTCTCATTGAAAAGCTTATAATATGCGAAACGCGTTAACGCGGTGCATTTTCTTAAAATGGTAATCTAATTTTTTTTAATCATGAAAATTTATTTGGAATTTTGAGATAAGCAACACATTTTAACAAAAAGAGCAACTTTTTCAATCTTTTAAGATAAATTCGTGTCCAAATTTCTTTAATCTTTTTAACAAAATATTGGTGAAAAACCATAATACATTTATATTGACATAATACATTTATATTTATATTCATAGAGTGAAATTAATATGGACAACTTTCGACAGCAAATTTTTCCCACGGTTTTTTGCATATTCTATTTTTTGTGTCTAGACTGGCTTAGAATTATTATTGGTAGATATTATGCGATTGAAAGCAAAACTATCGTAATATTATGCTAAATTAAACAGTGTTTGTTTTATATACAAATTAAAAAAATTACATCAAACAATTTTTGTTAAAAATTCAAAATAAAAAAGTTTTAAGAAGCGTCTTCCGATATTATTAAAATAATGATTGTCAAATACGATTGTGTGACAAGTGAAACCGAGGACACGTAAAACCGAGGAAAGGTAAAACCCGTTTGAAAAACCGTGCGTTCAAGAATAACGTCGCACAAAAAAATGATATTTGTATTTATAAACTACGTTAAATCATTAATAATAAACAACTCGCACTGTCTAAAGGTTTTTTATCTTAAATTATTGTTTTAATGTTTATGTCTTAATAATTTATAAAACTTAAATTTTTATCATCAACATATATGTTATCGTAAATAGAATATGGTGCCAAATTTGCCAAATACGTCTGTTATCTCCTCCCTTAAAAGGTTTGCCTTATATGGACGGAGTGTAAAAGAAAAAGTTCCGTCTTATGGAAATTAGCACAGTAAAGTTTCGGTTTTATATGGGTGGAAGTACAAAAAGAGAAAGAGAGAACAGGAATATCAAAGGAAATCCTGGCTCCACTGATTCACTGTAATATTGTGTATAGTGTTTAAAAAAGTACTTTTTTAGTAATTAATTAATAAAAAATTAACGCTTTTTTGGACCGAAATAATTACTTAATAATTAATTAATTAAATTTTTTGGGCAAATAATTACTCAATAATTAATCAATTCGATTTTAGGGACCATTAATTTAATTTTAATTAATCAATTAATTTCTAAAACAAAAATTAATAAAAAAGTAAAAGTAATAAAAAATTATTTCAAGTCAATGTCAATGTTAATGTCAAGCTCATTGATCTTGAGTTTATAGTTGAAACTGAAGAATTAAAAAATTAAAATTTTATTTTTTAGTTGTCCAAGATTGTGCCACAAACAAGGCAAGAAAAGTATTAAGTTTGGTTTATTTTCAATATTAGAAGAAGTTTGTTTTATTGCAGTGCAGGTAAATGACTGAATTTTTGCTGTTAAGTTTTTATATGTGTCCTTGCTCCTTCTGTTATGTATTATGTCTTCTTTCTTGGATAGTAGTTTGCTTAAGAACGTAATAAATTAAAAAAAAACTTTTTGTATTTTATTTAAGTGCTCGGATTGGATTTTCTCTCACATTACTGAGTGTTATTTTATACAATACTATTTCGAAATTATGTTTTCTTTACCAATTTACATGGGTCACAAAGAAAGTAAAGGTTTATTAACTGTAGTTGCAAAACTTTTACCAAAAAGAGACGCTTATATAAAGGTTTTAGACATTAATTATGATTACTTTATAAAATTTAATTAATTAGTACTTTTTTACGATTTTATCGAATTAATTTTTTAATAATTAATTAATAATTAATTAATTGCAAATTTTAGGTCATTAATAAATCAATAATTAATCAAATGTGCCAGGTTAGTACATTTTAAACACTAATTGTGTATAACCAAACTTTAAATTGTTAAAATTTAAAAGATTTTGAAATCGTTTAAATTAAATATAAAAATATTTTAAAATCATTTTAAAGATATCATAAGCAAAACATTATAGACACATTGAGTAAACATTATAAAAAAAATGGCACGAATATTTACAAAATTAAATATGTGTGTGTTATATACTAAACAGAGGAAAATTTAAAATAAACGGGTAAAACTTTTAGTATACCCTTCATTTGTTTAAAACATAGTTTTCGCATGGAAAATTTTAGTTTTTTTCGTCACATTGCAAAAAAAAACGCAATTATCATTTTGTACAATAGTGTTTACGTTATATAGAAATAACTCAATGGCGTCACTTTCTGTTTTACTTGCCTCGGTTTTACCTGTCCTTGGATTTACCTGTCCCATTCCTGTCAAATTCACCACTGTCACTTGCCTAATTTTGTAAAATTTAGGATATATTAACTAAAAACCTATTCTTAAATTAATATTCCTGTAGTTAATTAAATTGAAATTAATACCTGTTGCAGTTGTAATATTTCTGTTGACAGTTTTCACAGAGTGAACTAGGAAGCTGGGAAGTTCGATTTGATCCCCTAGCGTCACTGGATTTTTTATTCGAAATCGATAAATAATGTCGTCAACGCTGTAACCATCTGGAATGGTATTTTATTATGTTAGTACGCGCCACGCTGGTTGGATTTGCCTGCAGCCTTTTTGTTATAACATCTGGTAAAAGGGTGTTGATAAATAAAATCAGCTCTCGACTTTTCATTTTTTTAATTGATGTGTAGGTTTTTTCATTGAACCGAACTGTTTTCATTCATATTTTTTTCATTCCTGTCATATTTTTTACGCATTAACAAAGCTGTGGTTCCAGTTAAATTTAAAGTGTTTTGCGAGTTAAATTTTAAGTGTCTTGTTTTTAAACTAAAATAGGGGATTTTTTCATGTGTGTTTTGCTTTGAGTGTTTGAGTGTTCAACTTTTTTTAAATATTATTTTTTCCTAGTTTTTATTGTTTCTCATTACTTGCGGTGCTATCGCTTGCGGTACACCGCTACTGTAATAATGAACTTACATAATTTTAACACTATGACAGAGATGAGAAAACCGTAAGTTTTGTGATAACTTTTTAACACCCTTTTTAGAACAAAAAGCGGCAAGCAAAATCAACTTAACAGTAAAATCTCCATAAATATTTTTTAAAGTAATTAAATATATTTTTGTAAACCTTTTTTTTAATTATAGTTGTTTTTTGAATGTGATTTTTTTGATATTTTATATCTAAGCTTTTGTTTATTTTTATTATTGTATATTATAAGAAAAACATGAAAATAAAGAGAGGGCAAGTATTTGAACTTCCATAATTAGAATAAAAAATGATTTTTTTTAGTAAACCATTAAATCATATTTGTTTTGCTGAAAACTTTTTTTTTGGTTTAGCACATTATTTATTAAAAAAAAGCTTCGAATTATGGAGGTTCTACTGTTAAAAAATTAGTAAACTCCTTACAACTTTCCACAGACAACTGACAGACTTGTTGATCAAATGGATACGCGGACAAATCCATAGGACACTCAGCAGTTACAGATAATCTGTAGAAATTCATCAATAAAAATTACAAATACAATACTACTATATAAAAACTGATTTCAAAACGATTTTAAACATTAAAACAGTAATTTATTTACAAACCTATTAACTTGAAATACACACAAAAATAATTTTTTTTGCATTCATGAAATACCATAATTAAAAAACCAAACGTTACATTATAGCTGAAATCATATACATTAATTAATAAACAATATTCGGGAATATTCATTTATTTAAACAAATTCTTGTTCAGAACTCATATTTATATATGGTTTATGTAGCTGTTGTTTGTACTATTTATATCAAAAGTATATAATAACATATACCCGAATGAAAAATGTTATGTGAGTTCATATTTCTTCAGAGACACTTACTGCTTTTAACTTGGGTGCACCTTAATTAGGGCGCGCCCTAGTTAATACTGTTAAATGTCTCGCTGAAATTAACAGTACTTTGTTAAGACTGAATTTTTAAATGTACAGCCGTTCGCGACATTGTGCATCACCAAAATCCCAGTTCTCTTGATATACGCAAACAACCTTTTTGCACTAGAGAAACACAATAAACCAGGAATCAAATGTTGAATTGTGCTTGAAATCTTGTACATTTTTAATTTAACAATATTTCATTTAAATATTTTTTATTTAAACGAGTTTTTTAAGACTCATTGTTTCCTCAAATAGGTACTCATCTAATTTTTGATCAAACACCGTTTTTATGTTGCTACTGTTCAGTCTATTTTTATCAAAAATATTGACACGTCGTAGTTAAACTGCTCATCATGTAAGTATATCCGGCACCCAGCACGATATTTACTGTAATTAAACAGTGAAGTGCGGTTTTATAATAATTACCGCGCTGGATGCCGGCTATAATCACACGTTGAATGAAAAGATGCGCGGTTTAACTACGATGTGTCAATATAACATAATAATCAAAAAAAAATCTGTGACTTCATATATATTTCTCAGAAACATTTTCTGCCTTATTTCTGGCACGCATTACTTAGAGTGAATTCCTAACCTTTTTTCTTAAAAAATGGTTCCACTTAAGTACGGCCAATAAAGTTTTAATTACGGCGAACCCTAACTATGGCTCTCATCCACCATAACTATGGCAAGCCTTTGTTAGGGCAGTGAATGTTTCTGAGCAATAAAATCACATATTTTCTTTTGTTTTTATGTTATATAAATTTGTTTATATTTATCAATTATATGTTGGATTATTGTCTACAAATAGTTTGCAAGAATTTAAAATATTTTTTAACAAAATATAGTATTTAAAGGTGTCACAAACTTGTAAAGGTATTAAGGTGCAATTAAAATATTAAAAGAAAAAACATAACATTTTTTATATTTCTATTTTTTTAAAATTTATATTTAATTTTAGAAAGTTTACCTTCTGCTGTACAAAAGATAACCAGTGGACTCCAATCGTAATAGCGATCGGTGAGTAATGGAACTTGAGCTTGGATTATCGGACGATATCGCATTAGGCAAAAATGTATCCGGTACCCATAACTGCTCAGCCAGGCTTTCATGGAGGCTTATTTTAGACATGTTACCAAATCTAATTTTAACCTTAATTTTTAAAAACAACCTCACTTTAAAAATTAATTTAAATTTAAAACGGAAAGGTAATATTAACCCGATGGTTAAAAATGCTGTTGAATCATAACAAATAAAAATAGAAAAAATAATTGCTTAACGTTTTTATAAAATTAGATAAGCCTGAAAGTTTCAGAATGAAGTTAAAATTTTAAAGTAACCCCGCAGCTCTACTTTAATTGGATATAATTTTCTAAAGAAATAATTATCTTTGGATTCAACGATTCAACCCTGTCTCAAATAACCTGTTTACCCAAAATTTTAATGGATGCACCCCTCGTAAGAATTCATTTATATAAAAATGTTTGACACGACTCTGATTTGTCGTTCTGTATGATGTTAAGTTCAGTACAGTACATAAGTATGAACCAGCCTTAAGAGTATGTTCAGCAGTTTTAGTGCGGTTTTCCAACAAAACAATTAAGGTGTTTTGACAGTTACAAACACACTTTTTAACCAAAACGTATGAAAATTATTTTTACGTGGTTCATTGGAGCCTGTTATGGTTGTGTTAGTTTGTGTTAGTTTGTTTCGAGTTGTTCTCAACCCCATGTGCCGTAAAGTATGTTTTTGTTTCCTTTTTTTTATATATTTTGACAAGGTAAATTTAAAAATAGATCTCAAATACATTTTCTAATTTTTTTGCAGTAGCAACATAAAAACGGTGTTTGATCAAAAATTAGATGAGTACCTATTTAAGGAAACATACAATGAGTCTAAAAACTTGTTTAAATAAAAATATTTAGAAATATTGTTAAATTAAAAAAATGAATACAAGATTTCAAGCACAATTCAACATTTGATTCCTGGTTTATTGTGTTTCTCTAGTGCAAAAAGGTTGTTTGCGTATATCAAGAGAACTGGGATTTTGGTGATGCACAATGTCGCGAACGGCTGTACATTTAAAAATTCAGTCTTAACAAAGTACGCCGATTTCAGCCGAGACATTTAACAGTATTAACTAGGGCGCGCCCTAATTAAGGTGCACCCAAGTTAAAAGCAGTAAGTGTCTCTGAAGAAATATGAACTCACATAACATTTTTCATTTGGGTATATGTTATTATATACTTTTGATATAAATAGTACAAACAACAGCTACATAAACCATATATAAATCTGAGTTCTGAACAAGAATTTGTTTAAATAAATGAATAGTCCCGAATATTGTTTATTAATTAATGTATATGATTTCAGCTATAATGTAACGTTTGGTTTTTTAATTATGGTATTTCATGAATGCAAAAAAAATTATTTTTGTGTGTATTTCAAGTTAATAGGTTTGTAAATAAATTACTGTTTTAATGTTTTAAAAATCGTTTTTGAAATCAGTTTTTATATAGTAGTATTGTATTTGTAATTTTTATTGATGAATTTCTACAGATTATCTGTAACTGGTCAGTTTCCTATGGATTTGTCCGCGTATCATTTGATCAACAAGTCTGTCAGTTGTCTGTGGAAAGTTGTAAGGAGTTTACTAATTTTTTAACAGTAGAACCTCCATAATTCGAAGCTTTTTTTTTAATAAATAATGTGCTAAACCAAAAAAAAAGGTTTTCAGCAAAACAAATATGATTTAATGGTTTAATCAAAAAAATCATTTTTTATTCTAATTATGGAAGTTCAAATACTTGCCCTCTCTTTATTTTCATGTTTTTCTTATAATATACAATAATAAAAATAAACAAAAGCTTAGATATAAAATATCAAAAAAAATCACATTCAAAAAACAACTATAATTAAAAAAGAATTACAAAAATATATTTAATTACTTTAAAAATATTTATGGAGATTTTACTGTTAAGTTGATTTTGCTTGCCGCTTTTTGTTCTAAAAGGGTGTTAAAAAGTTATCACAAAACTTACGGTTTTCTCATCTCCGTCATAGTGTTAAAATTATGTAAGTTCATTATTACATAGCGGTGTACCGCAAGCGATAGCACCGCAAGTAATGAGAAACAATAAAAACTAGGAAAAAAATAATATTTAAAAAGTTGAACACTCAAACACTCAAAGCAAAACACACATGAAAAAATCCCCTATTTTAGTTTAAAAACAAGACACTTAAAATTTAACTCGCAAAACACTTTAAATTTAACTGGAACCACAGCTTTGTTAATGCGTAAAAAATATGACAGGAATGAAAAAAATATGAATGAAAACAGTTCGGTTCAATGAAAAAACCTACACATCAATTAAAAAAATGAAAAGTCTAAGCTCATTTGATTTATCAACACCCTTTTACCAGATGTTATAACAAAAAGGCTGCAGGCAAATCCAACCAGCGTGGCGCGCGTACTTACATAATAAAATACCATTCCAGATGGTTACAGCGTTGACCACATTATTTATCGATTTCGAATAAAAAATCCAGTGACGCTAGGGGATCAAATCGAACTTCCCAGCTTCCCTAGTTCACTTTGTGAAAACTGTCAACAGAAATATTACAACTGCAACAGGTATTAATTTCAATTTAATTAACTACAAGGAGAGGGAATTTAAGAAAAGGTTTCTAGTTAAATATATTCTAAATTTTACAAAATTAGGCAAGTGACAGTGGTGAATTTGACAGGAATTTGACAGGTAAATCCAAAGACAGGAGCAATACGTAACTGAACGAAATAAAGAC
>JASAMX010019543.1:0-27389 GCA_030248175.1 Microlaimidae sp. YZB2_3 | reverse complement strand
GGGGGGGGGTTAAACCCCACTTCTCAGAATTTGGGGGGGTTAACCCCCCCCAACCCTCCCCCGTGCCCATGTATGGTTAAAACCGGATTTCTGGGGGGAAGGGGTCGATTTCTGTGGAATGCATTATCTAACAACTTTAGTTTTGAGGCACTTAATTATTTTTGAAGGCTTTTTTCTATTTCCTTAAATTGGAGGGGGTCTATTATGCTCTCCTCCCCACCTCCGGAGTTTTGAGGGGGAGGGGGTTAAACCATGCATGGGCACAAGAGGGGTTGGGGGGCTTAACCCCCCCCAGAATTCTGAGAAGGGGGTCACCCCACATGAGAATGGGGGGGGAGAAAAGGTTCCCTTCCCAATTTTGGAAAAAAGATGAGAAAAAAATGTCTTTAAAATGACTTTTTCCTGCCTCAAAATTAAAGTTTTGGATAAAATGGTTTTTAAGCAGATAAAAAGCTTAAAAATGCAACAAAAAGGATTTATATGTGTATTTTGCGTTTCTTGGATTTTAACCAGCTCCCTAATTTTGGAAAAGGCGGTTTAACCCATACATGGGCAAGTTGGTCTGGAGTGGGGGGGGTTAAACCCGAAATTAGGGGGCTTGTTAAAATCCAAGAAACGCAAAATACACATATAAATCCTTTTTGTTGCATTTTTAAGCTTTTATTGCTTAAAAACCATTTTATATCCCAAAATTTCAGTTTTGAGGCAGTAAAAAGTCATTTTAAAGACATTTTTTTCTCATTTTTCCAAAATTGGGGGGAACCTTTTCTCCCCCCATTTCTATGTGGGGGGGGGTGAACCCCCCTTCTCAGAATTTGGGGGGTTAGGCCCCCCAGCCCTCTTGTGCCCATGTATGGTTTAACCCCTCCCCTCAAAACTCCGGAGTGGGGAGGAGGGAGCATAACAGACCCCCTCCAATTTAAGGAAATAGAAAAAAGCCTTCAAAAATAATTAAGTGCCTCAAAACTAAAGTTGTTAGATAATGCATTCCACAGAAATCGACCCCTTCCCCCCAGAAATCCGGTTTTAACCATACATGGGCACGGGGGGGGGGTTGGGGGGGTTAACCCCCCCAAATTCTGAGAAGTGGGGTTTAAACCCCTCAGTACTAAAGTGGGGGGGGGGAAAAAAAGTAACCCCCCCCACTTTGGAAAAATGAGAAAGATAAAAAAATGTTTAAAATGACTTCTGAGTGCCTCAAAACTTAAGTTTGGAGGTCAAAATGGGTGTTTTAAGCAATAAAAAGCTCAAAAAAGCAAAAATTTTTTGATTTAAAATTACCATATTTTACCTATTTTTCCTTCAAAATTGAAAAACGATATGGGTAAAATGCACTCCAGAAAAAAAAACGATATGGGTATTTTGCATTTCTCGGATTTTAACCCCCCCCCCCTAATTTGGGATTTAACCCCCCCCCCCCCCACTCCGGACCAACTTGCCCATGTATGGTTTAACGCGGCTTTTTCCGTATCAAGTTGCCCATGTATAATTGACATTAATTAAATTTAAAATTTGAGCTTTGGCTATTTTTGGCTTTCTTTCTGCAAATTAAGTTAAATCGGTAATTTTTTAGATCACTAATTCCAAACTGGTCTTAATATATTTTTGATACCTGTTGGAAGACAGACACCCTCAACTCAGACAAAAATCATAGTCCTAAGCGTTAAAACAAAACTTATAAAAATCACAAAAATTAAGCATTTGAAGTAGTGATTTAAAAATTTCCAAACCATAAAATGGTGGTTTCATTATATTATATTCTATTTTTATTTTTCTAGTCTATTTTTTTGTTTATTTTATTATTTAATCTGGTAAAATTAAGAAAATCGAAGCCTACAAATGTGTTGCTAACTAAATACAAAATGGAACTGTAATTTGATTTTTAAAATTGATCTAATATTTATATTACACGGTTTCTAATTGCTTTCGATGCTTAAAAATTGTTTTTACTGTTACCATTTATTTTTAACAAATTTTTTTTGGTATTTTTAAAAATTAATTTTAAGGTTTTGTAATATTTTAGTTTTCAAACTTAAGATATATATTGTAATTTTTGCATTAAACATTTTGGATCGTTACTTCAAAGAGTCGTTGTGCAATCATGAGAGTGTTATATTTAGAAATTTAAGCGAATCAATCCCATGTTGAGCTCTTTATTTAAATGAGTGAATCAAACAAATTAAAGTTTATATTATTATTTCTTATAGATTTTCGGTACCATCTTCGCTGGATGTCTCTGCAGAAATGTGGGAGAAGAACTATAATTAAATAACAATACACTATTTAAATTAAGTATCATTAGTTTTTAACATACGTACTCTCTATTTGTAAATGTATAATGTATATACCTCAAATCAGTTGCAAGCGAATCAATAAAATTGTTTAAATAAAAGGACATTTTAATCTGTTTGTCATAATCAAAAAAATAATATCATAATTCGTTCTATAACAAACAGCTTTTTTTGTTGATTGTTTAAAAATGATGTTAAGTATTGTTTAGAAGTCTAAAGATAAATTCTATCAGGGTGAAAATAGATGAGTGGTAAAGTAACCACTCATTCTTTTCTAGAAAAATATCACGTGCAGAAAAAACACATGAATAATAATTGGTTACATAACCGCTGAAAATTTTTCTTTTTTAAAATTTTTATCGCTCACGCGTTTATTGTTTATTTCTTCCTGGCTGCGAGCGGTTACGCCTTTAATTTCAGCCTGGAAGATTTTAGCTTTAGTTTTATTTTGGTGTTTTCATCATTCCTTTTATATTTTGCGTTCTCAAAAAAACAATTGTTATAATTTTGTTGTTTTAATATAAGATCGATATTTATAGCCATGCATCTTGCACTGAAACTTGCTATACCTTATTAACATCGTCCACTACACAAAAAATACCGTAGTTCATGCAATTTTTTAAAAGCAAAATACGAAACCCATTAGGGGTTTTTTAATAATGATATCACACTGATTATAATATGTTGATTTTTATTTGAAATTGTGTTTTAAAACGTGCAGTCAAGATTTTAATGTAAAAGTGAAATATTATATGGGAACAGATGTTAATATAAGCAAGTTATTTTTTTCGACGCCGCCTCCAAAAAATGCGGTAACGTCGACAGTGAAAAAGGTTAAACCTTGATTCAAAAAAAAAACAAAACAAAATGTAGGAATTTTATTAAGGTATATTATATGATTTATTCATGAATTCGTGCTTTATTATTTAGTTTATTACACGATGAAATTGATTTGTATATTAAACATTACCTTCTATTCCATTTTTCTAAAAAGATTTTGGTGTTTTTAGTGTCCATCTTTATCCCCCCTTCATTTCGCCGTTCTTTTTAAATTAAAAAATTTGCATCAACTGCACTATTTTTCGCAGTCAACAATGTTAGTATGGGGACCTTGTTTATTATAAGTTTCAGTGCAAGCTGCCTATGGTTTTTATACTGTTTTCATGTTTTGTACTCCCATGTCTTACTTAGGTATATATAAAATTTATAAGTTTTAATATTGATAGATACCGGTTTGTTTTATTGCCATCAATGTGTCCAGTTTTTGTTGCTTTTAATTAAAATGAATAATTTTTAAATATTAAATTGTATAGTTCTTAATGTATAATTCTTAAACATACAATTCTTCCACTGTGTAGCAGTGTACGCTCCTTTGTCTGGTTAACCTGTTGGACTGGACTGATTGCCTTTTCCCAGTTCACCTCGGTAAAACTTTTGTTCCACGTGTTGGGTGATATCTTAGTTCTGCTTTTGAAGTGAGATCTTGCTCTGACCATTTTGTTGTACGAACTTCACTACGGTTAACTCAGCGTACCACTTATGTAATGTAGTACGGTATGCGTGATTAAAATTTGTATAATTGCTCCCATACAATTTTAATTTTTTTCGCTCATTGCGCAATAAGCAAGAAAACAGTATTAATATTACGTTCTACCTAGGTATGACCTGGACTAGGTATTATATTGAGTTAATCGCGGTGAAGTTTACACATTATAATGTTCGGAGGAAAATATCACCACACCACTGTTGGACGTAAATGTCAAAAAGACGATCACATGAATGGGAGTGTTGTTTTGAAATCACTAGCAAACGTTGAGTTCTTAATGCGCTAAATTGAGATAGTAGTTATGATTTAAATATTTTATTTTTCAGTGTCTACAGCAAAAATCATTTGCTAAAAACCACAAACTGTTTACATTATTTTTTATAGTACGATTTATAGTAGCCGGATAAGGATTATGTGGCAGTTCTGGTGATTTGTGGGATTATTTTAAATAACTATATGATGTGGTTATAAAAAGACAGCAGTGCTTGCTTTTTATGTTTCATCTTGAAAATTTACAATCAAATCTAATGTAAACTTCCAGACTTAAATTACATATGGCTGATCTTGTAAAATTGTATGGGTGACATGTTAAATTAAATAGGACAATTAAAATTGTGCGGTGTTATTATGATGGTCTTAATAACCGAATTAGAAACCATTTTTTTAAACTTTCTTTTTCACAAAATATAGAAAAATCAGTCATTTTCGCAGCTAAAAAAAGTAAGTTTAAAAATGAATAACTTTAATCTTTGGACTTTACTCTTTTTTGCTCAAAATTGGTTTTTTTGTTCAATACTGCAATTCATTGCGGTCAACAAGGTTTATTTTGCCGATAAGAAAGTTATATTTTAACACTTAAAAAACTTTAAATTAAATAGCTTTGATTTGAACAAAAAGTACAAACAAACAAGCAATATTCCAGGAATACAACAAATATTATTAACTTTGTTGTCGTGGAGTGGCACGAGAAGTATTTTTATTCCACTGAGTCGGCACCACGCCTGTTTACGTTTGAATCGTGCAACTCTCTTTAAAAGAAAAATGTTATTTTTAAAACTTTTTGAATTTGCAAGCATTACCAGCATTGATATGGGCCACTTGTTTTATTTGGTAGCATAATTTTAATTTAAACGCCACCCTAATATAATTTTTAACGACTGCATCCCATTTTATTATAAATACAAAAATAAAACAAGGGGCTTTATTAAAACAAAGATAAAACAAAACGCTTTGCTTATTTATTGTCATTTTTAATTCGCTGTATTTTTTTATGTAAATCGTTGTATATTATTGATATATGTAATGTAATATAAACAATTTATATAAATATTAGTTATACGACAAACTATGCATAAATTATAATAATATTTTAAGAAATGAAAATTTGAAGTTTCTACCAATTACACGATAAATAACAAAAAATGCGACGATTTGGTACTATGTCTGGGAGAACAATTAGGCCTGAGGTATACCTAGTTTGAAAAATTTTTGCTGGATCCATGTTGCCCTACTGAACGCCCATTACACAACACTCGTCCATTTACACTAAAGATATTTGACGCTTTATTATGCAAATATTTTTCCTCTGCTTCATACATGAGCTTGGGGGTTAACCCCTCCCCCAAATTCTGAGAAGGGGGGTTTAACCCTCCCCTGCACTCAGAAGTGGGGGGGGGAGAAAAAGTTACCCCCCCAATTTTGGAAAAATAAAAAAAAATGTATTTAAACTGACTTCTAACTGCCTCCAAACTTAAGTTTTGAGGTCAAAATGAATGTTTTAAGCAATAAAAAGTTCTAAATGCTATAAAAAGGGCTTTTTGACCTAAAATTAACGTTTTTTACCTATTTTTCCTTTAAAATTGAAAAACGATATGGGTAAAATGCACTCCAGAAAAAAAAAACCTAATGGGTATCTGCGTTTCTCGGATTTTAACCCCCCACTCCGGACCAACTTGCCCATCTATGATACAATGATAATACTGTAAATCACTATATGCACCTTGCACTGGAACTCGGTTTATACATGAAGTATGCAATATACATAAGCGTCACTATAATGGATAATTACCGTATCTCCTACTTATCTTTCGTAGTAATTCAGATCAACTAACCGAAAGCGCGCTAAATTTCGATCGGTTGATCTGCATACTACGAAAGATAAGTAGGAGATACGGTATTATCCATTATGGTGACGCTTATGTATAGTGTGTAAACCTTCATGTATAAACCGAGTTCCAGTGCAAGATGTCTATAATATAATCGTCGTATTTTCCTTTAGAAAAAACTTGGTTAATATTCGCAACGAAAATAATTTGCAAAAAAAATATTTTTGACAAAATATAATAATCTCTGCGACTGCGGCCGTTTTTTTTTTTTGTAACGAACTACTGGTACGTTGCGGAGTTATAATCGATACAAAAACATTTCCAAACAGAATGTCTTAGCTGTGTGAACTACCACAACAAAACACGTATTACTTACTAATAGATAATCAGTACATTACAACGTAACAGCGGTACTCACAAAATCGGAAATGCTTCGCCGGCGTGTCATGAACATTTCCATAACAATAACCTAGCTAGCTTTTGGTTGTGTTAAACGCGAATTTAACTTAAAGTTTTGCTAATAATTCAGAAATTTCTTGTAAAAATAGGTGAGCCACGATAGCAATTTTTAGTTGCATGCATTTAACTTAAACTTGAATTTCAACAAAAACCTTAAAATCAATTGTCAAAAAAATCATGTTCATGACAAGTCGTAAGATCAAATTGTAATTTTTGTCCCAAATTAAGTCATAAACTCGATATGTGTAATATTAAAATAATTTTAAATGCAAATATTTTGTTTTGTTTCTATTTCAATCACAAACACTAAAAATTATTAGATTGGTGATATTTTCCATTTTTTACATACTAAATAACAATATTATAAAATAAAAAAAAATATTATGAAACCATAATTCTGTTGTTCGTTAAAATATAAAAAATGAATTTACTTTAATATTACAGAAGGTATGAGTGATTTAGAAAACAAAGATTAATTGCAAAATGTATTTTCAGCTATTTAAATATTTAATGGAGTATCACGATAGCTAATTCAATGTACACAAAGGTCTCGAGAATATATTTGAAAGTAGTTTGTATACGACCGGAAAAAATGAGGAAAAATAAGCTGTTTTTTTAAAAAAAATGTTTTATGTCTATATGTGGTTTTCGTTATATTATGATAGTGTTTTTTTCGTTAACCAACGTCATACACAAATTATTTTTTTAATTTTCTCGAGACCTTTCTGTACATTTAATTAACCGTCGTGATTCTCCATAAAAAAGGACGTCTGCTTTTGACATATATAAAGTAAGACTAACGTTGGATTAGCATTGATTTTGAAGGTAATGAATTTATTAAAAATTGGTGTAAAGGAGTGTCTAATAATTTATACAAGTATTTTCGTTGCTAGGGTTTGCCGGGATACATTTTTAAAGCATACATGGGCAAGTTGGTTCGAGGAAGGGAAAGGAAGGGTTTAAAATCCTAAAAACGTTTCTTGTCACATGATTTTTTTACGGGAGTACATTTCACTCATATTATTTTTCGATTTTGAAGAAAATTATGTAAAAAACGCGCTTAAAAAAGCAACACTTATAACAATCTAAGCTTTTGATTGGTTAAAAAGTTTTTGACTGCACGCAAAACTTTAGTTCGGAGGTAGTAACTTACGTTTTAAAGCATTGAAATTTTTAAAAACTGAAAGATATTATTCCTTTCAAACCCCTCGGTGGTTAATTTCCTCCGCACCCATGTATACTTCAAAGAATTTTTTAACTAATTTTTCTAAATTGACCATCTTATTCCTTTATAGCACTCAACAAAGAAATCTCTTAGTGATAGCATTATTTTACCAAAAATATCGCACAAAATTTGGTTACTTTGCCTAGATTAGCTGTGTTTGAAAATTTTACAAAATAAAACAATAATTATGTTTTAGCAGGTGCAAATAATTTACAAAAATTACGCAAAAGTATAAAAACTTAATAATACAAAATTTCAACAAAAAAGTAATAATGACAAACTTTGGCAGCTCTTTTGTAAACAGATTAAATTATTTATCTTATTTTTTTATAAATTTTTCTTCTTGAAAATACACAATTAATTTAAATGCTCTGCTCAATAATGTCCATAAATCTAATACTAAAACAACAACGAATCATTAAAGTAACTTATGTAAAACTAAGACGATCACAAGCATTTCTTGAGAATTATGTTTATAAAATTTGCCCTAGTTTTTTAACTTCTTCGAAGAATTAATTTCTTTTTGAACATACGATTCAATAAATCGTTTAATTTTTTCCGGGTTAATTGATCCTTTTTTCATCGTAATCTAAAAAACAGTTTAAAAACTTTTCTTCAACCATGGAATAGAATGACAAAATTTATACAAAAATGATAAGGAATTTAAATTTTTTAAGCGAGCATTTTTAACTAACAAACCAACCACCGTGTCGAATTCATTTTTTTCCTAAATAAACACTGGAATGAATTATGACCAATGACCAAACACAATGACTAAAAACCTGAATACTATAGCATAGCCTTGATTTTTTTTAGAACGGAGGGGGCAAAATTTTGTGGACTCCCACCAGCCCAGTTTAAGTTCGTTCATTTTATGTCGCGAATGCGAAAGAATATTCTTAATAACATTTAAATTCTTAAAATACTATTAGTTTTTTGTATTTCTTAATATTATTCTTATTATTAAAAAATGTTTTTTTAATTGACGCAATAGTGCGGCGAGTTACGTGTAGCGCACAGTAATTGTCGACTTCCTGTTTAGTGCCGCTCGTTATTTCACTGCGCCGGTATAATGGCCGCTCTCACAAAATAAACGGCGCAGGAAGTTAATAGGCTCTGTGCGTTTCGAGCGTAGTGTTGTTATAATGTAACGTGAATGGCGGTTGCAACCGCAAGCGTTTTTTGCTAATGAAACTGATTGAATTGTTTTTTAATGTTGTTTATTTGAAATAAATAATTATAATAAACTTATTGAACTGTTTTTGAATTAAACGGGAAGCCAATCCCGTCGAAAAATGCTTATATTAATTGCTTCGTTAACTGATTTTATATCCATGGAAAATGCGACACGACCTCTGGACAATTATTATGGACAATCCTTTAATTTCCACTGCGCAACTATTAATTTTATTTCTTCTTCGTGTCGACATTCTAGGTGTTCTGCATTTTCATTTTTTAGTTTTTTTTAAACGAGAGAGCACCATTAAATTGTATAAAATTAAATTTCGATTTTGAGCTCAGGAAAATTAGTATAAAATTGGAGCTTTAGAAGTACGGTTAAATGTTAGAGGATAAACAACAACACCAAAATATTTGCCTGGCTCTTTTAATTAAAGTTACTTTGCCAAGATGTTTTTGGCTTGTTCGTAAAAATAAGGCTAAATCACTAATAAAAAAACCCTTAATGGTATAGTAATAATGGACCACCTTTTGAATAGAAAATTCTTGTTGCTTAAAAATAAAATAATACTTTTGGAACAGTTTTCCTCATAATCTCCTTGTACTGCTCTTTGCTGATCTTCTTTTTTGAGTAGTACGGTTTTAAATTGAGTTTTACTTCTTCTTCCACCCGCACTTGGTAATTAAACTTTGATAGTAGCTAAAATTATAGTATATGATTAATTAACACTCTAAAATAACACAACCACAAAAAGCAAACACAAAGATATTAATACAAACACAAGAAGTCAAAATTAAAACGTTTTTGCCGCTTTAATTAGAAATCTCTGAATTATCTTAAAATAAACACAATTGTATAATTCTTTAAAGCTCAAATAACCTGATTGGTTATGCCGCTATTTATTACCATAAAAATTCCCAAAATGCATATCATGGGTGGCGCGGGAGCGCCACGGGGCGATTTAGCCCCGTGGCGCCGCGCCAACCATAATTAGAGAACGTGGGTAAATTTTGAAATTCACAACCTTCTTCTTCTTCTTATTAATCCAACGCTCCATCCTTAAAAGCGATATTCCTCATTCGTTATTGGTTGATCAAAAATAAGCATGGGCTCATAAGAAGAAGGAATTACGCAACTTTCTTAGGAAGCACTTTTTTGATTTAGGTCCTTGTTATCGATTTATTGATCAAAATAAAAAAATTGAAAAATAGACAAATAAAAACTCCGAACCGCACAATAACAGCCTTTTGGCAACAATAAGGATTGTACAGAGCAGACAACCAACATCCCCTCATACAAACCGCACAAAAAAGCAGACGGGTTTTAATTGGTGGCAGAAACGGAACCAAATCCCAGCGCCATCTGCTTCAAGCGCGCGGAAATCGGCGAAAACAACAAAGTACTTTTTTAATTCTTGCATTACTGATGACAAAATTAATTCAAAGTTTATTAAATTATTTTATTAAAAAATAATAATAAGCGTCGGTTGCGCGGGAGCGCCACGCGCCGGTAGGTAATCATCGGTGGTGCGGGGGTGCCACACTGCAATTTAACCCACCGCACCGCACCAACTATACTTAGAGAACGTGAGTTAATTTTGTAATTCATTTCATCATCTTATTATTATTTTTACTGTAGAATTATAATTGCAATCATTGGCGCACGGCATCGCGCCAACTATATTTAGAGAACGTAGGTAAACTTTGTCTGGAGCGCCGCACCGCACTAACTATAATTAAACAACGTGCGTAAATGTTGTAATTTAATATCATCTTCTTATTATTATTATTTTTTATTTAAAAAAGTATATCTTGGTAATGGAATGATTATAAACATATGTCATTGCACAGCTAAAACTATAGTTTATTAGGCTATTTTTTTAATTTAATTCAAAAAAAGTGATAGACTAGCCTTGAAAAATGCTCTAAGAATAGAGCAGGAAAAAGAGGCGATTTTTCCCCGGGCGTATGTTTAGACAGAAAAGATGTGGACTAGTCTGAGATGGACATTATGTGGACTATAGAAAATTTGCATTTGGTTTGGGCAGCTGCTCACTAAATAAAAATTTCTACCAGACGATAATGATTTGTTAATACATTGATCTAATCACACAGCACTGTTGCATTTTTTTAGTTTGGTGAAATGTCAATTGAAAAAATTATACTCACAACAATCTTTGACAAGCGCGAAATCGCCACTTTTTCAAATTTATAGCTACTTCTTACACATACAAATATAACCTTCAAATTGAAAAAGTGGCGATTTCGCGCTTGTCAAAGATTGCTGTGAGTATAATTTTTTCAATTGACATTTCACCAAACTAAAAAAATGCAACAGTGCTGTGTGATTAGATCAATGTATTAACAAATCATTATCGTGTGGTAGAAATTTTTATTTAGTGAGCAGCTGCCCAAACCAAATGTAAATTTTCTATAGTCCACATAATGTCCATCTCAGACTAGTCCACATCTTTTCTGTCTAAACATACGCCCAGGGAAAAATCGCCCCTTTTTCCTGCTCTATTCTTAGAGCATTTTTCAAGGCTAGTTGTTAAAATGAACAGAAAAAATCTTGCGATTACTTTTTCTCTTCGTTGAAAATCTTTGGCCGAAGAAGGAATTTCGTCGTCCCCTGTTGTAGAAGTGGCTTCTGCCAATAATTTCTTCAGCTTCAACTCTTTTTTCTTCTAAATACAGAATAATCAAACGGTTAAAATATATCTACTGGTAGCTAACTAAGGAAGTCGATATCATAAAATACCCGAGCCGCTTTTATAAAGCGGGATTAAGTTCGGGTTTAGAAAAAAAGGTTATTAAACTGTTTATTAGTGATGTGGAAAGTTTTGATCAATCACAAACATTAAAAACGCCTAAAAATGGAACTTATGGTGTTCTGATGATAGCCAATAAGAGTTGTTATTAGTATTTTTCCTTAATCCAAAGATAATCACGTTTTATTGATGTGACTTTAGAAAATCGAGGTGAACGTAGCTTTTTTTAATTCAGAATTACATTGTATTAATAGAATTAGACACTGCTTTCGTTTTCTGATTACAGTTTGACTTTGATTGTAATATTCTATAAAGTAACTAAAAACCTATAAAATTTTTAGCATTCGAGAAAAGTGACCAGGTCAACCCAAAATAATAATATTTTAAAATTTAACATCCTGAAAACTTATAATTTAAAAGTTAGACATTGCAAGACGTTTAATGCTCGTTCTGACAAAAAATAATATTATTGTTTGTGTTAAAAAAATTTAAGAATCACGCTAAAATATAAATACTTTTTTTATAAAAAGAGACTAAAAAAATCACTGTTTTGAAAAACATCATTCGCTAAATAACAAAAAACGTGAAGTGGTTGAGAGAAACGGCCACCGGCACTAAAACTCTGCGATGCCGGATGTAAAAAAATTAATGTATATAAAATAATTTGTCATTTTATTAAAAAAGAAGTAAAAAACAACCAACAATAGGACAATCTTAGTCAGAAAAGACCTGCGCTAAGGATAATAATAATTACTTAAATTTTTTGTTTGGGGTACCGGAAAAGGTGGAGTTTTTACAACTTAACAACGAGTTTATTTTGTAGCAATTACATTATTTTACTCAAACGAAAACACCAACTAAACATTACAAAAACAAGTAACAAGACAAAAAAGTACCTGTTTTTGTTCAGCTCTGGTCATTTCAAAATCGATTTCCAAATCGGGACTTCCGTCAGGCGTTTTAGGGGATTCCATAACAAGAGAGTCTTTGTGTTTTTTAGCTCCGACTTCTTTTGGGAATTCCTAAAAACACCACAAATTACATAAACTTCTATTTTTAGGTTTTATTATTTTAATTAAAAAACATCCAGGTGGTACGTAAGAAACACCGCCAAAATCTGGAAACTGCTTCCATAGTTACTGGTTGGTCATTCGTGCGGGTATTGTTACTTCTACCCAACTGTTCTTTTTCCGCTTTTAAAGTATGTGGAAAGGGCTTCCAGAGTTTTAAAATTTTTTAGGGTTTGTTTACCATCTGATTACTAAATTATCTGAAGTAAAAAGTAATTTCCTAGATTGAAATCAGATGAAAACATTTTTTTACCTCTCCAATGATAATGTTTCTTTTTGTCTGCCTAAATAATCAATACCGCCTTATAATAACTAGATAGACAGGAGGGCATTAGATTTTTTGGTGGATAAACACAAAAAGTTATTGCAAGACACCACACGGACAAGGTAAAAATTTTTTTAGATAACTACTTTTTTAAATCTCATGTTTAGCGTTTTACTACTGGAAACCTTGCAATTTTATAAGAAAGAAGTTTTTTGGTAACCCCATTTTCAGAAGTAAGAGTTTTAACAGTTTCGCTGTTATTATTTTTTTGAGCATGCTTGAATACGCCACCCGAAGCAAAGAAAAGAAAAACTAGTCAAATACAGAAATTATATAAAATTAAAATTAAAAAGGAATAAAACATAATCAAAATTTTCTGACCTTTTCCTCACGCTTCGCTCTTTTTTGGGATGGCTCATCGCTGGCGGGTTCTTCAAAACGGATTGTTTTTTCTTTTCTTTTAGAAGATTTTTTCTCTGTAGCTTCGGGTGTGTTTGCCGACTGGTTCCGCTTTTGATTTTCCTTAAATCACAGATTTATACGAAAAATATAAAGATTGTTATTTATAAACTTTATAGGTTTATTTTAAATTTAATTTGTATACAACTGCAATAATTTCACTTTACGTTTTAAAAAGTTAAGCTAGCAGTAATAAAATTATTTAGGTAAATTCAACGAGATAATTTTATTTATTTATTTTTCTCTTTTAAGACGACCATGTAGTATTACATTTTTACGTACACCAGGTGCGACATGACAAGGCGGGAACATATGCAACTACAATAACACAATCTTAAAAAAACAAAATCTGAGGATTTGTAGACCAATCAGAATATATCTTAAAAAAATCAAAACTGTGTTCTTAGCTTTTATCAAATTAGTAGTAAAATCAAAAAAAATTACATGAAATTCATTTAGAAGACAGATGAGTTCCGGCGGCACATCATCGTTTCTGGCCGTAGGGTCGTAGTCGGACTGCGAGGGAGGCGGCAGCGGGGGCGGAGATGGGGAGTAGGGCTGGTCGTCGTGGTCCGGACTGCTGATGGCTGCCAGTAGAGCCGCCGGCGTGATGTCTTCTGGAATTTCCTTCTTCTCTTGCTTCGGTTGCGGGGGCGGGACGGCCGGGTAGCCGGGGGGAGGCTGGGACAGCACCGCCATCGGAATCCCAGATCCGTTAGTTTGCAACTGGTCGGGTTGTCGAACTGGGGGCGGAACCTGTTGCTGAAGTGCCGTCATGGGTGGGGGTTGTTGCGTCGGCGGTAGGGGAATCTGCGAGGGGGTTTGGGGGATGATTTTCGGTGGTGGGGATGAAAAAAGTCCTGCGGTAGCGCCGGGGGGAGGGAGTACTGGGGTGTTGCTGGACGTGGGTGTCGGCGGTAGCGGGATCTCCGCCGCGCTTTTCGGGGTAAGTGGAAGTGGAATATTGTTTCCGAGAGCCGTGAAACTTTGCTGCTGCTGTTGCTGGATGAGACCCATTGGAAGACGAGATGCCAACATCGGTTGGAGCAAAATCGGATTGAACACGGCTCCTGCCGATGCCGTGCTGGTTAGCGCCAACGCTGGGTGGGTGAGTCCCGCTGGTGTGGTGGGAATCTGGTTTATCCCAGCCGCCGAAGAAACAACTGTTGCCGAAACTGCGGGTTGCTGTTGTTGTTGCATTAAACGAGCCTGATTGAAAAGCGCTTGATGAAATGGGTTCGCTATCAGTCCATGGTACTGCGGGGTACTCGGCAGAGTCAGTCCAGCCGGAACCAAAGCTGGGGATAGCGGCCGGCTGGCTTGTAATCGACTCGCCACCCCTGGGGACTGTCCCGGTCTCGGAGTTAAAGCGGAAGTTGATTGCAAATTAGTTAAAGCGGCCAGAGCAGCTTGCTGGGAAGCGGCTTGTTGTATCATCTGAAGCTCTCCAGGAGTCAGTTGAGCGGCTGTGTCCATTTGCGACTGAGCCGAAAAAATCCTGGGCGGGGTCTGGAGGATGGCTTGAGCAGTTTGGGCCTGCTGAATTAGGTGCAACTGCTGCTCCAGCTGGGAATCCAACACTACAGGGGGTGGGGGCGGCGGTTGATTAACGCCGAGTAGTTGAAGTTCCGCTTGCTGCTCCGCCTTGGCCGCATCCAGCATTTGAATCATCTTTTGCGCCTGGTCTTCCATGTTTTTATCCGCCTGAACTTTTAGCATCTCCGCCCTACTGGGTGTTTTGATGGCGGGCGGAGGAACATTAACCTGAGGCATAGCACACAGAGGTCCTTCCACAGTTTTCGAAGTGGATGGAAATGGCAGTAGCGTTTTTCGTTTCCCAGGTGAGGATTCCTTCTTGATTAAAATTCCTTGAGATTCTCCTGTGGTGTGTATTTGATTTGTACTCGATATAGTAGCTGGTAGCAGCTGAGATGGAAATTGATCTTTCAGAGGAACTAGTGGTTCCTTTACACTAGGAACGTCACAATGAAATGGGATATTAATGTTACTCGGTAAATCTAACTTATTAAAACTTTGAGAAACGGTTTGACTTAATCCCATACCGCTTCCTGTACCTGGTAGGTCATTATGCGCCTCTGGCTCAACGATAGTGGGAACATTAGTACTATCCCCTTTCGAAAAATGTTCCGTTTTCAAATTGTCAATGGTTTCATGAGCCGTAGGCAGACCAGTCTGTTCATCTCCGGAAGTGCTGCTGACTACATCATGCTGCTTTAGCGGCGAAAGCGTTTTTGTATTCTGTTTTTCGTCCTTAGGGGAAGTGGACGTGTTCAGCTCGGCCTGGCTGCTATCTGGAGCGTCTGCGGGGTGTTGGGCGGCGGCATCCCCCACGACAGCTGACACATCGATGGAGCGAATCGCCGAGGGTAGGCGGTGAGCGGCGGAAGTTTCCGAGGTCGACGCCCCAGCTCCCCCGGCCTTCTTTTTGGCTTTATGCGCGAAGAAGGACTCCTTAGCCGTGACAGATCCGTCCTTTTCTATTTTCAAATGATGACTGGGGGCGTGAAGGATTTGTTGGCTTTCGAATATTGAGTCCAAGAGGTTTCCCGAGTCCATGGAGCTGTCCGCGGATGAAACTTTGGACGAAGTGCCTCGCTTCCCGCTTCCTTCTGCCGAACTTTCTTCCGCCGCTTCCCACTCCTTTCTAAACATTTTTCACGAATTTATTAGATTAAACGATTTATTAAATAGAGTAGTGCACTTAATTTCGGCACTTTTTCGTTTTTCCAATGTAACTTTTCACTGTATGGCCTGATTTTCATGTTTGATAGCTTATTTTAAAGCTTTTACGATACTGCGTTGCGTCATAAAAAATTCATTGTACGAAAATTGTTTTTTTACTTAATTAAATCAGTTTTTAAAAAATGGAAAAGTGCCGAAATTAAATGTATGCATTTAATTTCGGCACTTTACAAACAATCGATTGTTTCTCAATCAAAAAATCATCATTTTAAAAAATTTAAAAGCCTATCATTATCTCCAGACAGTTTTCTTTAATTTAAGCTTCTACTTGTTGTTCAACGTGTAACTGGCAAAAAGTTACAGCTAAAATGCTAAATGGTATCAAAATGAGGAAAATTTGGGAAAAAAGTGCATTTAATTTCGGCACTTTTTAAAAAGACCCCCTTAATCGAGTTTAAGTGCAGTGCTATGACTCCTACACATTTCAACGTTGTCTTTTAACTAATTACAACTACAATTTAAAACCTGACCACTAAATTGAACCTGTTTTTACCTACAGCAATAGTGTGCCGAAATTACACTATTTTATTTTATAACGATTGCTCACCACAGACGCAACGTAGAACCACGGGGACTAAAAATTTGGAAAATAGACTAAATTTTACCAGGACAGTTTAATTTTTAAACCAATTTATTGCGTAATCATGAAATGCCCATGTTCTAAAAACGAGTAACAATTTTTTTAAATTATAAATCACACAATTTCACATGAAAATATTATAACATTACAAATAAAAAGCTCACGACAGTCATCTACATATAATTAGCTCTCATTTGAGCTATCAAACGTCGTATTCCGTCCAGGATTACCAAATATATATTCCAAAATCAAAAATGCCCAATTGGGAAAAGTGCCGAAATTAAATGCACTACCCTAATAAAAAAAATTATCAAAAGTAACTAACTACACGGACAAAATAGAGATGTGTCTAGTTTAATTTTTTTAGACTCGGCTTGCCGCAAACGTCATCATCCTATCCTGTATCAAATTTATTTTTTGTAGCTTATTTAAACTTAATTTTCAGCTATTGTACGCTAATTTGCTTATTAAATAACTCAGCATTTTTTTAAATCCTTAATCATTTTACTACCTATCTCGTTTGAAATAAGTTTTCCCCGCCCTATAACTGGACATCCTATCGGATTTAGGAAGAGGGTATCCCAAAAAATATTTTGGGTTTTTCTCCAAATACCCTGTTGTAAATATTTAGCCCCCTTATTTTATTGAGAGGGGTGTGTCCTAGTCCAAGGTACCCCTAAATTTTAAGGAAAGGGTATCGGCAGGATTCGACATTTATTTGGATGGTAAAAAACCCCTGGCCTGACCACTTATTCCCAGCCCATTTAAGAATGGCCCACTAAAGTGCGGGGTAGGTGCTTGAATTATAGTTAACATGAAAGAGATGAAACCGAACGCGTTAATCACAATGCGGGCAAAAGAATTCTGTTAGCCACGTTTACCAAAACAATAGAAATTGTTCTTAAGTTTCTTTAATTCATACCTTTCTTTGGCTTTGATCCTGCTTATAGGTTGATTAAACATTCGCGCACCACGGGATAAAATAGCTGTGTCTTCTTCTCTAAAACAAAGAAATGTGTATACGAAATTACCAGCTGAAATAATAAATGGAGTAAGCTAAGAATCGCCGCTCACAGCCGTAATGTTCTTAAAAAAAGAAGTTACACCATTTAGTTTATTTATTTATTAAAATGTTATCATTAATCGATATGTAAATTACAAGCAACTATAATCATCAAACTTTGCGTAATCACGACAGTTATAAATGCTTGCATTTTTCAGATAAAAGAATCCTTATCCAGCGGTTAAACTAAAACGCAGACCTGTGCACGGTCTGGAAATGCCCCCCCTTTTTATTAGGACATTTGCCATGCCACCCCTGTTCTATTGCCTCCTCACCAGCCCAAAAATAAAAAAATACTCAAAAATTATGGCGCCATTTTTTACATATTATGACGCCATTATCACGAATTTTTTGCAGTTTTTAGCCTATTTCAATGCATTTTAAGCCATTTTAGACCTATTTTTACCTTAATTTCACTTTTTTATGTCTTTTTTTCTTTTTTTCACTTTTTTTCTTTCTCCACTGCTTGCTCCCACCCCCGTTTCAAAAAAGTTGCCCCCCGTGCCCCCTGGTTTGGAATAAAATCCCGAGGGGGGTAAGGCTCAGGTCTAAAAACGACTAAACTCTATGATCCCCTAGTTCCACTTGGTGTTAAAAACTGCATTGTAAAAATGAAAAATAAAAAAAATATATCAAACTCATATTAGCTTATTTTTTTATATATTAAAACATTATAATTTATATTTTGCTGAATTTGAAATTCTGCTAAAATAATAAAGTGCCATTTGAAATCAAAGCATTTTTTACAGTACTACCTAAAAAATAAACTAAACTGTTGTTATAATAATATTAAATTAATAAACAAATTTCGCTAAACTAAAAAACCGATTAACTAATGTTTATTTTTAAGCTTAACATTAATTATAATTATTAAAGTCAGAGCCATCGAAACTAGTACTTTTTTAATTTTTAAACTTAATATTCTTTCAACTACACTACTCGAATTCGTGTAAACATTCTCATCATCAAAGTTCACGCAATGTCTAAGCATATCAGAAAAAAGCAAAATTTTACTCTTCATCAAAATCGTGAAGCTCGTTTGCATCTCCGAAGAGTTTCAATGTTGCAAAAGAGGAATCGCTGCCGGCTGCCGAGGTGCCTGCGCCACCGCTCGCACCACCCCAGAAACTCCCTTTCTTCTCTTTCACTCCCGGGAGGAAGCGGCCCGGTTCCGGAGGAGTCATCCCCAGCTGGGACGCCAACCGCTTTCTCACTTCCAAACGAAGCTGAAACCATCCAAGTATTAAACCACAAACAAAACAGTTGACAAACAAAAAGCTGCAAAAATTATGTATTTATAATGTAGTTCATTGTATTCGCGTTAAATAGACTAGGGTAGTACATTTAATTTCGGCACTTTTCCCAATTGGGCATTTTTGTTTTTGGACTATATCTTTGGTAATCCTGGACGAAATATGACGTTTGATAGCTCAAATGAGATCTAATTATGTTGATGACAGTGGCGTGCCCAGGGGGGGGCGGCCGCCCCCCCCCCCGAAATCCGGCGAAGCCGGATTTTTTCGTAAGGGGGGACCCTTACGTTTTTTGAATTTTGGGAGAGAAATTTTTTTTCTTAAATATTAATACAGAAACTTTCCTGATGCCTTCCAAAAGCATATTAATAGTCAAAAAACCAAATTTTCCCCGCTTCGCGGGTAGTTTAAATTGACAATTTATCTCAGTTTTTCCATTTCAATCGATTTTGCCGCTCAATAGTTAAGGCATACATGTTAAATAAAACTACTATAAACACTATTAACCTTTTATTAACGTTTTAAACACATGTTTTAAATGTATAGGGATAACAAAAACCTTAAATTTTGTTATAAATATTGACTAAAATTCCTAGTGTATTTTAGCGCCTTAATTTAAAAACTATCTCCTTCGGTGGCATTCTGCCCCCTGGACCTTCCTGACAAGGGGCTCTGCCCCTTTGCCCCGCTGGGGGATCTCGCCCCCCAGACCCCCATTTCCTGGGGGGCTGCCGCCCCCCAGACCCCCCCCCTCAGGGTTAGTATGTACCCCCCCAGACCGCCCCCCCCCCCGAAATGAAATCCTTGGCACGCCACTGGTTGATGACAGTCGTGAGCTTTTTATTTGTTATGTTGTGATATTTTCTTGTGAAATTGTGTGATTTATAAAAAATAAAATTGTTACTCGTTTTTACAACATGGGCATTTCATGATTACGAAATAAATTTTAAAAAAACAGGACAGTTTAAAAATCAAACTGTCCTGGTAAAATTTAGTCTATTTTCAGAATTTTTAGTCCCCGTGGTTCTACGTTGCGTCTGTGGTGAGCAATCGTTATTAAATAAAATTGTGTAATTTCGGCAGATATATTGCTGTAGGTAAAAACGGGTTGAATTAAGTGGTCGGGTGTTAAATTGTAGTTGTAAATAGTTAAAAGACAACGTTAAAATGTGTAGGCGTCATAGCACTGCACTTAAACTCGATTAAAGGGGTCCTTTTAAAAAGTGCCGAAACTAAATGCACTTTTTTTTCCAAATTTTGCTCATTTTGATATCATTTCGCATTTTAGCTGTAACTTTTTGCCAGTTACACGTTGAACAACAAGTAGAAGCTTAAATTAAAGAAAACTGTCTGGAAATAATGATAGGCTTTTAAATTGTTGAAAATTTTGATTTTTTGACTGAGAAACAATCGATTGTTTGTAAAGTCCCGAAATTAAATGCATCATATGTGAGCACGGTCGGGGAAGCTAGGGGGGGTGGTTACCCGGGGTAAATCGAATTTTGAATTCTAGGAGGGGGGTCCCAGGGGGGTCCGGACCCCCCTAGCTTTTTAGGGGGGTCGACCCGGGGTGCGAAATTTTGAAATCTAGAAGGGGGTCAGGTGGGGTCCGGTGTCCAAAGCAAAACAGTTTTAAACCATAATAACTTTAATAATTGTTCTTTTTATAGGATAATACTACATTTTATTGAATAAAAAGCCATATTCATGTATAAAAAGGGTGTAAAAGCATGAATATGTGATGAAAATTCACGTTTTTGGAAGAAAATTTAGTATAAAAAAGGTACCTAAAATTTTCCTGAGAGGGGAGGGAGGGGGGTCAGATTTCAAAATCTAGAGGGGGGTCAGGGGTAAAAAATTCGGAAATTTGGGGGAAGGGGGGCTCTCCCTAGATTTTCGTCTGGGGGGGCCCAAAATTTCGAGGCTAGGGGGGGGGGGTGGACCCCACCCTGCCCCCCCCCCTTTCTCACCTATGAAATGCATACATTTACTTTCGGCAATTTTCCGTTTTTTAAAAACTGATTTAATTAAGTTAAAAAACAATTTTCGTACAGTGAAACTTTTATGACGCAACGCAGTATCGTGAAAGCTTTAAAATGAGCTATCAAACATGAAAATCGGGCCTTACAGTGAAAAGTTACATTGGAAAAACGAAAAAGTGCCGAAATTAAATGCATTACCCTACTCTTTTAAAAAGAAAATAATTTCAAAAAAGCAATTTTACCTCATGGAAAATTTTAATCTTATTAGCCATTTTAAGTTTTAGCAAGATTATTTTTTGTTTTGTTAAAAATATAATAAAACATGAACAATTTATTTGTACACTTACTGCGACTGCTTTTTGGTAAGCAGTGGGTCCTCTCCTATATCTTCGCTTTCTTTTGGTACCCTTTCTTTTTCTTCTTCTTTTATATTTTTTTCTCCGTTTTCGCGGGCTGCTGGTCCGTTTTTTTCTTCTAAAAATTTTTAAAAATTTCACACAACAAATTGAAATCACTTGTTTTATATTATTATTATTATTATAAAAGTATAGGATATAAAAAAGAATAAGGATCAATCAATTATTGTTTGTTATGGGAATTATAAATATTTTTGGAATTGGAAATGGTAGGATTCTCAACCCAATTTAGAGAAGACACTTTTTTTGGTACATAAAACTTCAGTGCAGTTCATCTTATCTTATCTTATCTTATGTTCCTGTTTTTGAGGAATAAATAAAAATCAAAAATAAGTGTTCACTTATTTAAACATAATATTTTACTCTAAGCTTCATCCTCTTAAAACAAATTTAAAGCAATCTAAAAAAAATCCATTTTTTATAATAACATTTTAGTTTAGTTTTAAACTGATTCGACTATAGTTTATAAAGACAACTTAAAGTTATACATCTACACGCTACACCTCCTCCATTTAATAAATTTTGAAAGCAAATAGCAGTTTCAAAAGTATAGTAACTTTACTATTATTTTATGACCACCAAATTAAATTTTAATCAATAAAATGTGAATAAGTTTTAGAGAAAACTGAAATTATCAATAGAGTTATACTTAAACTAGATTCTATACATAGGCACAGGGAAGAAAAAGGTTAGGGACAAACCCTCTACCCTTTTTTTGTAAAATTAAACAATTATTGCAAAATGTTTTCAGGTCTCCAAAATGTCTTCTAAAGATTTCTCAAAAGGTTGTTTTAAGAAAAAAACGGCGGATTTTATTGTATAATCAGTCGCGTGCCCAGGATTTCATTTCGGGGGGGTCTGGAGGGGGGTAAATACCAACCCTGAAGGGCGGTATGGGGGCGGCAGCCCCCCAGAAAGGGAGGGTCTGGGGGCGCGAGCCCCCCAGCGGGGTCATGGGACAGAGCCCCTTGTCCGGGGGGCAGAATGCCCCCGAGAGAGGGGAGAAAATTTTTAATTTAAGGCGCTAAAATACACTAGAAATTTTAATTCCAGATGATGTTTATTACAAAATTTAAGGTTTTTTATACCTTTACTAAAACATGTGTTTAAAACGTTAATAGAAGAATAATATTATAAAAGAAATTTTAATTCCCAGATGATACTTATCACAAAATATAAGGTTTTTTATACCTATACATTTAAAACAGGTGTTTAAAACGTTAATAGAAGGTTAATGTTTATAGTAGTTTGATTTAACATATATGCCTTTAACTATTGAACGGCATAATCGATTTGAAATCGAAAAACTAAGACAAATTGTGAATTTAAACCACCCGCGAAGTGGGGAAAATTTGGTTTTTTTACTATTAATATGCTTTTGGAAGACATTAGGAAAGTTTTTGTATGTATATTAAAGAAAAAAAATTTTCTCTCCCAAAATTCAAAAAACGTAAGGAAAAAATCCCTTGCGAAAAAATTCGACTTTGCCGGATTTCGAGGGGGCGCCCCCCCCCCCAGGGCACGCCACTGTGTATAATGCATTTAAGCAGTTTTCACCTAACAGGAGCTTTTTTCGGAATCACAGAAGATGAAGCGGGCTCAGAATCTTCAACGTTTTCTTCTTCTTCTTCTGGTTCGGGTTCCTCTTCTAATTCATCTGTGTCGGCTAACATAAATTTCGTGTTCTCATCCTCCGAACCTTCTACTTCCTCCGCTTCTATTTCTTCCTGTAAAAACATACCAGTACGGTAATCAGAATTTCATTTTATTATGCCTTTTTTTCAAAATAAACTTTGCATTTTCCTAATACCTACGAAAACAAAACAGCAGAGCAGCATTTAATTTTTAAATGCTATAATGTGTAAAAGCAAATTATTTATTTTTATTTTGAACCTTTTTCGCTTTTGCAATTTTAAATTACCTCCGAAGACTCTGCGTTATTGTCCTCTTCGCTGGTGTCGAGAATTCTTGCGATTCTGAGACGTACTCTCTCTGCCGCTTCTGTCCGCGGAATCACCCGCCGTTGTTCTGCCTGCGAGCGAGTGTTGGAACCTTAATTGTTGAAATTTTAATTAAATAATATTAATTCTAGATGAATAAAATACACAATACAAAAAACAGCACAGAAATGACGGTTATTCTTTTCTAGTAATCAAGACTAATTAAATATTTACGAACAGACTTATTAATAATGTATATCTACTCCACACAACTTAGCATGCAGTGGAAAAAAACCTTAACTAACTTTAATTTTAAAACCATATCGTTAATCCAAGTAGCTACGAATTTCTACTAAATGCTTTTGCAGACCTATGCGCTGCCCTCCCTCCGGGTTTTTATTGGGGCGGGGGGCAATTCCAAAACGGGGGGGGGGTACGGGGCAACTTTTTTGAAACGAGGGGCAAGCAAGGGAGAAAAAAAAAGAGAAAAAAGGAGAAAAAAAAGAAAGGGACAAAAAAGGCGAAAATATGGTAAAAATAGGTCTAAAATGACTTAAAATGCATTAAAATAGGTTAAAAACTGCAAAAATTTCGCGATGACGGCGTCATACTAGGTAAAAAATGGCGTCATAATTTTTAGGTACTTTTTTTATTTTTGGGCGTGAGGGGCAATAAAACGGGGGGAAGAATCCTACAATAAAGGGGGGGCATTTCCAGACCGTGCACAGATTTGCTTTTGTGAAATAAAATTTTAACTATAGTTTCAATTTATAAGCCGATTTTATTTGCAATCAAACTCAGATATACCACAGATGCTCATTTTACTTTAGATGAATTTTGAATAGAAATACACACTTGGTCCTGATTCCTGCTGTGGAGCACAAACCGGACAAAACCATTCTGCCACGGGAACAGCTGTGAGTGGTGGAGTCAAGCAATCCAAATGATATCTGAAACATTGAATCAATCAATATCTCATGGTTAAAGTTAAAAATAACTTTTATACATTAAATAGTTTTATGTTTTTATGGTTGTGGCTATGGACGTAGCCAGGGGGGGTCTAGGGGTCTAGACCCCCCTTTTGGGTCGGCAAAAGGAAAAATTTTGGGTTAAACCCCCTCCTTTTGGGTCGCCAAGGATAAAAATTTGGGGGTCTAGAAGGGCCATTTTTTAAAATTTTTCTCGCGCTTCGCTCCGCTCAGCGCTCGATTAATTATATAGTCTCTACTTTCAAATTTGTGTTAGTTTGTTTTGAAATCTTGGTATGACCACGCTGGATCTACCCCAGTCTTAATGTTTTAATTGGTCTTCACTTCCAAATTTGTGTTACTCTGTTTTGTAATCTTATACGACCACGATAGATACCCTCTTTAGATTGTTATATAGTGTGATTAAAAACTCAAAGGTTAGGAGAAGTAATTTTAAAAACATTTTTTTCGCACTTTGCAAAGCTCAGCTGTAATTCAATGTTTTCTTTTTTCAGTTGTTAGGGTTTTGAAACTCGAAAATTTTAAGGTATAAAATTGTTTGTAAAATTTTTTTCTTGGTTTTATAGACTTATCTTATTGAATAATAGGAAAATAATTAAGTATGTGACATAAACAAGGTAATAAACACTCCGCGCGAAGCGCGGAAAAATTTTTTTTAGCCCTTTTATAACGTTTAGAATTTGGACCCCTCTGGAGCCCCCCCTTTCGGAAAGTTTGTTCAGGGTTGGAGCCCTTCCTCCTTTCCGAAATTCTGGCTACGCCATTGGTTGTGGCTTTGCGGCTTGTTTTAAAATTTTTTTTATTAATTTGTGTTGTCAAATATGCTGCCTATAAGAGTAGAGGAAGGGGATAATACTCCAGGATATTATAACATAAACCTGACTGGAGGCAAAAAATTATACGAAAAATTTATATTCGGCATTTGGCAAGAATAAAAGGTTAGAAGATGAAAGGTTAGAGGGTAAAAAGGGACACCAAAAACTGTATTCCTCTAGACAGCAGAAAAGGGTAAAGGGGAGGAAAAAGGATATTTACTGAAGAGAAAAATATGTTTTATTTATTTATTTATTTGTTTTATAGTTTTGTATACAAAGGCGTGTATTAATAAGGCAAATGAATTTTTAAAAAAGCATTTTTATTTTTACCAAATAATACAATTCTACCCAATTATTTTATTTTAAAAGCGGAAAAAATGTGTAAATTAGCGTAATATATTTACGTTTTAGAAACTTTAAACGCGCAACTAAGCTAAACAAATAATTATGATACAAATAATTTTGATACAAATAATAAATCACAAAATGGCACTTCAGCTTAGCTACTGGTCCCTAAAAATTTAAGCTGTCATTTAAACCAACTGCGCTCGAATAATCTAAACATTATTATACAAGTTTTACTTCTTTCTTTTCTATCATTTATTTTTTCATAAAAAAAGAACTAATTTATAGTAGTGTAAAATTACCCAGCATCACACCCGTCGCAGAGCAGCAAGGACTCTTCTCGGTCCCTCTGATTGCAGACTTCGCAATACGTAGGCTCGTCTTCCTCTTCCAAATCGCTGTCTTCCTCTTGACGCGTCGGCTCTTCGACTGGGATCTACAAATAAACCACTATCCATTAATTTATCAAAATACCTTTTACATGATGGTAGGTACATTGTATGTACATATTATTATGATATAACTTCTAGACATACATGGGCAAGTTGGTCCAGAGTGGGGGGGGGGTTAAACCCCAAATTAGGGGGGGGGTTAAAATCCGAGAAACGCAAAATACCCATATCGTTTTTTTCTGGAGTGCATTTTACCCATATCGTTTTCCGATTTTGAAGGAAAAATAGGTTAAAAACACTAATTTTAGGTCAAAAAGCCCTTTTTATTGCATTTTTGAGCTTTTTATTGCTTAAAACATTCATTTTAATCTCAAAACTTAAGTTTGGAGGCAGTTAGAAGTCATTTTAAAGACATTTTTTTCTTAATTTTTCCAAAATTGGGGGGGTTAACTTTTTCTCCCCCCCCCCACTTCTGAGTGGGGGGGGGGTTAAACCCCACTTCTCAAAATTTGGGGGGGTTAACCCCCCCAACCCCCCCGTGCCCATGTATGCTTCTAGATTGTAATGATGATAAAAATAGACAAAATACCAGTTCTACTACGAAATTAAATCAATTGTTTAGTTTAAAATCTATATTATTAAAACGCTTTTAATAAAACGAAAATATAAAACGAGGTCACATAAATGTCTTAATATTAATTTAAAACAAAGTAAGCATAACATGCAAGTAAGTGTTAACAAATACGCGTTCCTGTGTTTTTCCGGACGCGTATGGACAAGATAAGTAATGAATTTGCAACTTATATATTGATACTACTAAAAATTAAATTTTAGCTGCAATACTACAAAGCCACAGTTTTATTTAGCGGCAACTTTTTTGTCGCTAAAATCTAACAGAAAAAACCATCTTGTTTGGTGGAAGCAACTTTATTTTTTTAAGTTTTAAATATCAGCGAAGAGAGCAGTAAAAAATCTATATATAATCTTATTTAAACTCGTACACTCAAACTTTGCCGAATATTAAAAACAACTCACAACTTACTCTTAGCACAATTGGTCCATTCAGTTCATTCTTAATTAGTATTAACCGAAAAACTTGGCGATCAATAGGGCACGTATTAGTATTCTAAAAATGAACATTATTATATATTATATTAATAATTATACTTTATCTATTCTATTGAATTAATATTCAGACCTGTGCACGGTCTGGGAATTGCCCCCCCCCGCTTTATTGGAAGATTTGCCCCCCCGTTTTATTGCCCCACGCCAAAAAATGAAAAAGTAACCTAAAATTATGACGCCATTTTTAACCTATGATGACGCCATTTTTGACCTATGATGACGCCATCATCGTGAATTTTTTGCAGTTTTTAGCCTATTTCAATGTATTTTAAGCTTTTTTAGACCTATTTTTACCTTTTTGTCCCTTTTTTCCCTTCTTTTTTTTCTCTTTTTTCTGTCTCTCTTGCTAGCTCCCC